>VWYI01022053.1:0-67243 GCA_013399455.1 Anthoscopus minutus
CACAAATATTGCCAGCTGTGTATTTCCTTCTGAGAAGTTTCTTTGTTGATTTGGGAATTGTGATGTTAATTGTTCTGGGGCCTGATCAAACATTTGCTACGTGCATCAAGAATTTCCAGAGACTCAAATGGTCTGGGGTCTTTATCTGTGATTTATTCATTTGTATCCTAAGCGTTTATTCCAATTTAATAACTGAAATTGCTTGGTTAGTGTTGGGACTTGGCTTGACAAAATAGCTTGGAGGAATCTCTTCAGGCACTGGAAATATAATTGATTTTGTGAACAGATGAAAAATAAGTGACTCAGTTCAAATACATGCCATTTGACATTTTTAAACACTAGTTAAATGTCCAATATTTTTTAGAACTGTATTTTTTCCAAATAATTATGCCTAGAAACATAGAATGGTTTGGGTTAGAAGACTGTTTAGTTGCAAGCCCCTTATCATGGGCAGGGACAACTTCAAGCAGAGCAGGTTGCTCGGAGCCCCATTCAAACTGGCTTTGAACACTTCCAAGGGTGGTTGAGACACAGCTTGTCTGGGCAACCTGTGCCAGTGAATCATCACCCTCACAGTAAGGAATTTCTTCCTAGTCTAAACATACTCTCTAAGTTTACAGTCATTCTCACTTTTCCTGTCACTACACATCATTGTACAATGTCCCTCTCCAGCCCTATTTTAACCCCCTTAGGTACTGGAGGTACTTTAAGATCTCCCTGGAGACTTCTCCAGGCAACCCCAACTCTCTCAGGCTGTCTCCCTTGTATAGGTGCCCCAGCCCTCTGAGCACCTTCATGCCCTGCTCTGAACTTGCTCCAACAGATCCATGTCCTTATGTTGGGACCCAATCACTGGATGCAGCAGTCCCAGGTGAGGTGTCACAAGTGGAGAGTAGAGGA
Source organism: Anthoscopus minutus (assembly GCA_013399455.1). Classification (NCBI taxonomy): domain Eukaryota; kingdom Metazoa; phylum Chordata; class Aves; order Passeriformes; family Paridae; genus Anthoscopus; species Anthoscopus minutus. The sequence goes on from VWYI01022053.1 coordinate 901, forward strand.
GGAAAATCCCCTCCATTTATTTGATTCATAATGGTTCTATGATATAGCAGCTATGAACCAGCCCTTATTTATCACACTATTAGCAGTATGTGGGAGCAAACTGATGAGATACAACTGAGGCTTCAGTACTGAAAGAGGACTTTAGACAAAGCTAGCTTCCTGGTGTATTGCTCAGCACAGAAGCAGTTTAACACTTCTGAGAACCGTCCGTGCAGGTAAATCATCAGGAAAAACCCATCAAGAATATATAAATGAAAGAGTAGCCATCACTTTTCTTCATGAATAAAAACAGGAGGCTCAGGTGTAACAATATAATGATCTTGGATCTAAGCCCAGTGGTCTCTTACTTTCTACAGGTGTTTTTCTATGTACATACATTCAAGATAAATGTTTCTGTTACTATGTCATTGATAGTATTCCTTTATTTATTAGCTTATCTGGATGTTATTTTAGTAGCCTTTTCTTCTCATTCCTCAAGTAATCCAGCCAATATCAGCCGCCATGCAGTTTCCATTCTCAAAGCAGGTGAGTAGGCACAATTCCCATTTTGTCACAGTTCCTTTTTTTACTTTTTGCCTGGAGTTGGTAGATTTTCTCGGGGCTTTTTAAATTAATTCTGGTATTTTATCCTGTGTAGAAATAATGCCAGAATTTTTGTGTGATATTTTCATAATTTTTTGCATATGTGACATCTTCCAACTATGAGTGATTAAGCACAACGAACAGGAAGTAAATCCCTATTACACCATTGGGGATTTTCCACAGCGTAGAGCGCCCTCATTTTTGTGTTGGTATAGTGCACTCAACCAAGCTTTTTTTAGGAAAGAGGAGAAACAAAATGTGGAGGATTAATTTTATTTGGGGAAATAAAGAATTACATTTAGGTCTCCGTATTAACACACTGTTAGGCAAAATAGGAGTGTTTTTGGCATAGTGGAGAGAGCTAAAATAAATGTAAGTGGACATGCTTGCAATATGCTTTGCTTTAGGTCTTTCAAAGCCATGCAAGAAAGAATATTTTTATTATTAATGGAAAAGAGACAGATTATGCAACTTGAAGGGAGTTGCTCTTACTTCGCCCTTACCTATTCACCTAAGTGTAACCTAAGGGAAACTTCTCACCAATTCTCGATGTTGCCATTGTTAGATAATCTCAGTTTCAGAACTTTGAAATTCTCATCTGCACAACTTCAATACTAAGAGCCAAGAGCTTTTTCTGAAGATGAAAACACCTTAGCTGCAAAAACAGAGATATCTCCTATTAGCATGTAGCTGCTCTAGATTCCATCTGAAATCTGCAGAAAGAATACATGGGCTTAATCCTACTTTGAATGTGGCTGATCTACTACTCTGACTGTAGCTTGGTACAGCTACAGGGTTGCCTTAGGTGCTTCAGACACTTCCTTGACTTCAGCTGGGATTTGGGCATTAGACTTCAAATTTAAGCACCACCTATGGGTATAAAAGTATTTCTGTTACTCCACGCTTGTTCTGAAGACAAAAATGTTAATAATTTTAACTGTGTTTTGGGAATCTTCTAAGGTGGTACAATTCTCTTTTGTCCTTAAAAACAAATTTAACATCAATGGAATTGTATTGCCTAGAGAAACCCTGGGGTAAATTAATTTCATGGGGAAACAGACAGAAGCTGAGTCTTGTGTATGTTTCAGAACTGGTGGAAATAACACAGTTGTTCTTTAGACAAAATAATTTCTGTCCTTTGTGGAATTTATTTTCCTTAAGGGGCTTTCATTTATGACAGCTCCAACACCAATGTCTTCAGTGTACCTGTTTCTCTTGGGAATAAGTATGTCTGAAAGAAACCCCAATCTTATGAAGTCCTTCTCTCTTCTCAAAGGGATAAGATATTTACATATAAAAGATGTTAAGAATGTTAGTGGGAAAATATAAAATTTTTTGATCTTCTGAAAGCTGATTCCATGTTACAGGTATGTAATACAGCACTTCAGTTGTGATGCTTTCTTTCTTCAGTATGTGCAGTGTATTTTAATAATTTCCTCTGCGTAGTTACTGTTATTGAGCAGAGAGTCTCTGCTGTCAGGATAACTACAGGATTATAGAAACTCAAAATGCATGTAGTGTCAAATTCTTCAGCCACTAAAATGTCAAGCCTGAGGCATTACAAGGCTCATTCATTTCAAATTTGGCGATTCACATTGTTGCATTGCAGTTAACAGAATTTTGTGCCCCATCACATTTCTGTTACGGCAGCAGATTTCTGAGAGCAGAACTTGCATTTTAAATTATTCTGATTTATTGAAGGTTAGTGAATGATGAAAGAGGGAGGTGTGCTTAAAGATGCACCTCTTAAGTATATCAGGGAGCTCCAGGGGTTATCTTCTTTGGGCAATGAACCAGAGAATGACCGCTATTTGTATAGAAAATGCTATTTATATAACAGAAATATTCTCTCAACACTTTAAGAAAGTCAGATAAATCCCATATCTTAATATGAGACAGTGTTCTTCTGAAAATGGGGAAAGTGGAAGCCTGTATGTGACAGATTAACAAGCTTGTATTAACTTTGAAGTTCATGGCTCTTATATGCGGAAGAGATAAATCTTTTAAAATAACATTCATATTTATCATTCTCCTGTCATTAATGGGTTGCACACAAACTACTTAACAGTAGGGAAAATATTTCATACGAGAGATCTCAAGTGACCCAAACAGCACTATTTGAGCTTGAGTGTCTGACTGTGTTCATTCATGTGGCAGTAATACTTTAATTCAGCATTATGTATTTTATTAGAATTCATTTGTTCTGCAATCTGATAATGTATAGAGGCCGTGGCTGTATATATGGAATTGTGGGACTTTTACATCGCTCAGGAATGCTCCTTGACATGCCTTCGCAAAATCTGTGCTTTGCAGGTCAACTTTTTACTAAGTACAAAAGAAAGTGAAAATGCATTCACCTTTAATTTTGGGGTAAATATTCCCACTTAATGAGAACAAACAAGTCTCTACACATCCAGTGATGCACTATCTCCCATGGGCAAGATCCCATGTTAGAGCAGGGAAAGGATTTCTCTCTCTGAGCAGAGGGAGAAGTAACGTGATGAACCCACCATAACCCCCATTACCTGCCTACCTGCTGGGTCAAGAGTAGAGCTGTAAAGGAGGGAGGGGTAGCTAGAAATTGTTTTTAAGATTTGTTTTACTTCTGATCATCCTGGTCTGATTTTATTAGTAAAAAATTCAATTAATATCTCTGATTTGAGCCTGTTTTGCCCATGATAGTATTTATGAGTGATCTCTCCTGGTCCTTATCTCAACCCATGAACCCTTCATTACATTTCTCTCCCCTATCCAGCTGCAGAGTGATAGAGAGGCTTTGGTGGGTGCCTGGCATTCAGCCAGGGTGAACCTATTACAGATGAGTGTCTAATTAGTGAAAATAATGTATCAGGGGCGAGCTGTTGCACTCATATGTGGCAAAGAAAGCTTTAACAAATTTGTTCCCTTGCTTAAATATGTGTTTGCTCTCTCACGTTCACCTATACTTCTTTTACCATGCTACATTGTAGGAACACAGAAGAGAGGGAAAGGTCATGTATTGAGCTGTAATTAGCTATATTAAATGTATTTGTATAGCTAGTAAATGCATATCAAATATATGTTTAGTTTTGATGGGATAATCTTACTCAAAAAAAGGCCTTCCAACAAGACAGATAGAGGATATAAAAGATGCATCAGTCTGCAAAAGGTATTAGGAAAAATGTCACATGAGAATATTGAGTGATTGATTCATTTTGGGGGTTAGTTTTGCTAATTTTGTCTTCATCAAACACTGTTTCTGTGCAGTGACAAACAAACTCTAAGGGATGTTATAGAGTGAAAAGTCCTGAGCCTAGCCGGTGAATTGTCCAAACCAGAAAATGAATCAACTGCTCAGACTAGAATCTTCTTAAAAATCCTCATGCCATGAACAGAAATGGAAGATTTCAGTAGTGTCAAGATGGTCTTTGAACATCTGAAAAGAGCTTAAGTTGGGGGAAAGTAGGATATAAATACACACACTTATATGTATATTTTTACTTTTCATTGTAAATTCTTTCCCAAGAAAAACAGCCCTCCAAGCAACATTTCCAAACTATGTGTGTCTCCTACATAAAATTACTTTCAGTGCAAAGTGTATTTTATGCAAATAGCATTTCAACCACTTGTGATCATTAATCAAATTGAGCTGTCCATATAAAGGAGTCACATACCAAGTAAATACAGGACTGCTGCCCCAGCAGTTGCCAGTTGCTGATGTCTGCTGATGCACAGCGCGAACTGTGCTAGCTTACAGCTATCCAGGCTTTCATGGCTTTTCACAGTGACCCCATGCTCAGATGTCCCTGGCTGCCTGCTTCCTTTCAGGGCTGTAAAGTCAGATTCACCTCCAAGCCGCTCCATGGGTAGGAGATGCCCTGAGTCTTTCAGGAAAAGAGCAGGCATCATCATAATGGCATTAAAGGAAACAAAAATTGCTTCCTTTGAGCAACAAATTATACCAGCATTAAGCAACATTTAATGCAATGAAAATTACTGAAGCAGCAAGGTATCAGACAAGCTGTGTACATCTGGTCTGTTCATCTGCTTCTTTGGAGTGTGCTTCATGACAGAGACTAGCACAGTGGTTTTGTCCTATTTTGCTAGAAGGAAAGGAGAGGATGCTGTTTTCTCTCATAAGGATCAATTTTAGCCTCTTGAACGGAAAAACCTCATGAAGTGTAAACACATCCTTGTTTTTCTGTAAGCACTGGGTAAGCATCTTCATGTTGTAATTGCAGCAGATGTAAGTAAGGTTAGATTGAGAAAATCTAGGTGCTGCAAGAATAAATCTTTAATCATTTAATAGTTGAGAGCATGTTGGGAGGCTTCATGCTGCTAAAAGATGCCATCTTGTAAATGAGATGTAAATTGGAGGTCCTGACTGTTTGTGATCATTAAAGATTGTATGAAGAATAATATTGATTAACTCTAACATCCTGCCAAATTCTGGTGTGAATATTTTTTTTCCAAGTAGAAAAATTCCCCTTAGAACTGCAGTCAGATTATTCATCACCCCCGTGCTAATATTTAACAGTGTTAATTGCTAGCTTTCACTCCTTAAATCAATGCAAGCTGTTTTCTGTCAAGTCACACTTGACAGAAAGCTTGCTTTCTACATTCAACTGGTTAAACAGGCAGTTTGATCATTCTTTGGCTGAAGGGGCTTAATACCTTACAGTTTTCCCAGCCAAGCTGCTGTGCTGGAGAGCACAAATACTCCATAGTTTCCACCACTGATAAGGTAGTTGGCAAGATCTAGATTTGGACTTGGGCAGATTAGGCAGTACCTGAATGGACCCATGCTTGCAGTCTGGCTGCAGATGCAGGAATCCATGTCTGACAGATGCTGATGAGCACTGTGGCTAAGAGACATCTTGTGTGATATGCAAAATGGGTATGTGATTATGCCTTAGGGAAACCTTCAGGGATAATAATTGAGAAACATAGGAGGGGAAATAAAATTTTAAAAACCAACACCAATATCTTCTAGTATATTTCACAGGATCATAGATTCATTAAGACTGCAAAAGGCCTTTAACATCATCAAGTCCAAACGTCAACACAGAACCACCACTTTTGATTGACTAAGTATCAGATTTCAGAAAGCTTTTTTGTCTCATATCTTAGATTAGGGGAAAAAAAGTATTACCAGTGTAGCAATCCACAACTGGCCTTTTTTATTCCACTTTTTTTGAAAACATTTCTGAGGGAAATGAGAGTTCTATTTCCCATTGAGGTTTCTTTTGCTTTTCATCTCTTAATAATTTTCCTTCATCCAAGACTGGTTAATGGCTCAAACTGAAATGTCATCCTGTCACTGTCCATGTCACATTTTCAGACAAGAGCTTGACTGTCTCTATCTCCAAATTTTCTATTACCTCCAGACTAATTCCAGACTCTTGCATGGGTTTGAAGATAGTGCCATGCTTAAATACTTTATATAAAGATCAGATATTTATGAATTTTAGGGTTCAGATGTAATCCACATTAAACCACATGGAATGAAATAACCAGGGTTAGACAAAACCACATATGTCCACCATGGACTGAGGTTTTGCTGACATCCTGTAGAAAACTGGTAAAAGATGAGATAATGTGCAACAATTGCTCATGACTCTTAAGATTTGTATATTCAGGATCAGGGATGATCTTTGGCCAAGATATCATCCAGCTTTCATTTACGCAGACTATTTATGTTAATCCAGTTTCTACAAATTTCTATATTCTTTTTTATGAACATAATTGACCTGACTTCAATAATTCCAGGAAAAGTTATTTTCTTTATAACCTAATCTTTTTGCTGCTAGAAAAGTCACATCTTTTAGCTATTGAGACTTTCCAGAGTTTTGTCAGCAAGACTGAAATACTTGCCACGACTGTCAGAGATATTTACACCAACACTATGAATGCCTGATTCATTTGCTGCTTTAAGAAGACAAACTTCTAAAATTTCCCTCTCTGAGTATCTGTTTTCCAATCCTCAGGCCACTTTCTGTGGCTCCCGTTTGACTTCTTAACACCAATGCTGCTCCTCAATTCAGTGCTCTTGTAATGGTACTAAAATTACTAAAATCGAAGCAAAATTTAAATTCCTAAATTTTCCATGGTTATCGCCCTTTCATACATCTAAGAATGAAACTTCTCCTCTTGTTTTGCACTGAAATTTAGTATTGAAGTGATAAGTGGTGAATTCTACAGTCCATAAGAGGCTTTCAAACTGAAGTACCTTGTTTTGTCATCTTGTTCAGTGAAATATATGGAGACTTTCTTCTCCAACTTCCCTAGAACCATGTTTGTTTTCTTCACTCTGTAACCCAAGAGTGCAGAGAAAAGTACTACAAATACCAGTGAACAGCTCCTGAACAGAAACTTCAGTCTCAGCTTTGTAGGAGGTGGCATTTGAAGAAGTAAACCTTGCAGGTTTAACTAGAGAAGAGCCAATATTAAACAAACAGATCAAGGTGGGAACAGGTAGAAGGCAGCCACAGGTGCACTCACAGCACTGACTTCACTGCTGAAGCTGGGTTGTTATTTGAACAAACATAAATTTGTAGAAAAGTTATTACTGTCTATTGAAAAATAAGAGCTCAGATCAGAAGTGTGTTGTCAAGGACTGATGAAGATTGTCTGACATGATCAGCTCACAAAACACTGTTCTCCTATAGTATTGTGTGTATCTCCATTCCCTGTAGTATTCAGCAGTTCATTGTTCTGCCTCTGCCAAGAGTTTGTGAGCTGGAACTTGAACAATCAACAAGTACTGAAAGTTTCTGTTTGGTATTTTGCTTTTTTTTGGTTTGTTTTCTCTGAGCAAAATATTAACGTTTTTATTTGTGTCCTGTTATCTTAGGGTTCTATGCGAAGGTGGAAAGGAATTGTTTATGAACAAGTGTTATGGTTCCTCCCTCATGTGAGGGAGAGCTGTCTTTAACTTGGAAATATTTTATTGAAGACAAGGGTTTTGTCACTAACTGCAGTGAAAATTGTGATTTAACCCAGGTTTGGTGGCAAACAGCCCCATTTTAGGTTGAACATATTCTCTTTTGATTTAATGTGAAAATCAGACTTTCATATCTGCTAGGAAGTATCCTATCCAACTATCTACTGATTTACATATAGGGAGTACTGAACAGGGTGGGTTGTTGCAGCTGATATCTACAGAAGAAAGGTTGAGGAATGCAAATAAGATGCAGACTACAAAAGCAGCCTTTGTCAGGTTTTCTATTCTGTGGTTTGTTTTCAGTCAGCAGCTTTATAAATCCCTTTGTGGACATTGAAGTTTTGCATGGGCATCTGAAAGAGCATTCAAAGAAATTTCTTACTTCATGTAATATCCATCCCTGAAAAATGAAACTTTCAGTGTATGGGCTTGTCTTTGACTGATAATTTAATGTCCACACTACAGTTCAAGAAATTGACCTTGAATATCTTTGGATGAAGGACAAAAGGAAAAAGAAACCTTTCTCTTTTTTGAATAAGTTATTTCTGTAATGCAGCACCTTTTGAATTAAATTTTTAATATCTGGCTGTTTGTGTAAAGCTTTGTGAAAATATTTGATGGTCTAGCATGATCTTGTTTATCGAGTCCCATATTTTTTGTTTGTGCATTTACATCATTCCTCCCTCTGTATCAGACCTCTCCTCCCCTTGCCTTTGGGGGCAGATGTGCTGCAATGAAGCATTGCTACACCAGGTACTCAACTGAAGGGTTGGTTGTGTTGGTTGTTGCACGACTGGATCAAGTAGAAAGTGTATTGTACTACAGTTAGCTTTAACTAAAAGCAAGCAGTGTGTGCTCTATTCTAAATGAGAAAACCTGATGAAAAAATCAGCAAGCAATCATTATGAAACAGGTAAACAAGGCATTGCTAGAGCTGCAAAGAAAATAGTGGAAATTCTTAGGGATAATACATTGGCATGAGGAAGTGGAAAAGAAGAAAATACAAATGAATATTTCTTCACTTACTTGTCTTCAGGAACCAATTAGCTAAATGGAACTGAGACGGACCAGTATGATTCTTATTTATGCCTCAATATGTGTTAGAGATGTGTTGAAAAATTACTCTACGGGCTGTGCTTGTGCTAGGAACTCTGTTCCTGGGGAGGCTTCACCTGGAAGCTGATCAGGACAGGAGGCAGCTTCTCTTGGGGTCTTCTGTGGTCAAGATGACCCCAAGATGTGTAAAAAGTCTCTGCTCTCCAACCCAGCTGTTCAAGAACGAATCTGAAGTCTTCGGCTTTCAGTTTCAAGGTTGTTTATTGTTGCTTATCAGAAAACATTTTCAGCCTGGCCTGCAAAGGTCTGTTCAGCAGACCAGACCAAGGCACTCTCTCCTCCCACTGGGCTTGTGCNTCCTAAATCTACACTTTTGTGACTTTTACTTCTTCACACAGTGGTGATAAATTGTTCCATGGATCAAACTCAAAGCCAAAATAATCTCTGGCTGCATGCCAAGGTCTCTGACTCCCCTGCCAGGGCTTCACACCCCCCTGGCCTGGGCTCAGATCACCCAGGACTGTCAGAGGGACGTCCTGGGTTCCCACAAGTTTCCACCATCAGACTGCAAGCAACCTGCCCTACTTGCCGGTGAGGCAGATCCCTGGATGTCTGGGAAAAAATGCCCAGAAAACAGGGCTATGGAAGGAGCCTTAGCACATAAATGCAGTGAACTGCACAACAATGGGGCTCATTTTTCTGTGGTTTTCTTGGAGGCAGCAGTGTTTGCTGGGAGGCTTGCTTGGCCCCCTGCCCCTCTCACCTTTTTCTCTCTTTCTGCATCAACAAACACTTTTCAGATATAATATTGCTGCGTTTGTGCTTTATATTTGCCTATTGAAAAGAATCCTCCCTGACTCCCCTTTTACAGTGGAATGGGACAGGAACTTTTATGTTTTTTCTACCTTTCATATAGACACAAATGTTTAAATCTTTATCAGGAATTTAAAACTCAAGATAAAAGCAGGAATTATGACCCAGGTAAATAGCAAACCAGATAAAGCAAGAAAGATCAGCATAGGAGTAATCAAAAAAGCAATTGTAGCAATCCAGAGCCTTTCCCTGATGAGCAAATAAGCAAATGGTAAAGAACAGGTTGGGTAGAGGGTAGCAATTAGGGATTGAAAGCCTTTCTGTTGGCTTGCTGTTACAAGTGACAGTCGTCAGAGGTTTTTCACTGACATTTGTGATCTAGGGCATGAGACAGAAACCAGTCTCAGAGAACTCATGGATAACATCAGATTGGGGGCCAAAATTAATATGTGGGAGAGCAGGGTAAATCTTCAGAGGGATCTTGACAAGTTTCAGGAATGGGCTGACAGCAACTTTATGAAGTTCAACAAAAGTGGATGTGGAGTTCTGAAACTGGGATGGAGTTAACCCGATACAACATTCAGACTGGGGAAAAACAAAAAAAGCAGGTCCGATGAAATGTCCTGGGAATTCTGATGAGCAACAAATTGAATACAAGTCATTTTGGGCCCTTGCTGTTGAAAGATAACTCCATACAAAAGTTTAGCTGCCTGGTGGCAGGAAATTATTTTTTTACTGTGTTTGATACTTGTGAGGCTGCATCTGGAGTACTGTCCTTGTGCCTGGGGGAGCCAGGTTTGTTCAGTCTGAAAAACAAATAGTAAAGGAAAAGTTTTATCTGTCTTCAAACACGTAGTGAAAGGTCAGAGAGAAAACAGGCAGGCTGAGGGAGACAGTAAAAGGATAAGAAACAATACACACAAATCATAGTGAGGGGAAAAGGAAGGAAGGATTGCCCACAGAGATTGTTCATCTCCAGCTGTGGAAATAATGAAATAATTCAGAAGGTAGAAAAGGCCAGGAGCAACTCCATCTAAAGTTGAAATTATCTCAACTTGGAGCCAAGGTTGGAATAATTGGCATCACAGTCTCCTGTGAGTCTAAGCAAACCTCTTATTCTACCTAATTCAGATACTTTGTTCATGCAGCATTCTTGAAGTCATAAATTAAAGGCACCTAATTCATATACTTTGTTCATGCAGCATTCTTGAAGTCATAAATTAAAGGCTTTGTAGTTGCTTTTGCTACCAGTATTAAACTCATGCATAGAAATACTGGTATAAACTAAAACATAAGCACCTATGTGTTATCAATAATAAAGAAGCCATTCCCGTCCTGATATCTTAGAAATTTTGGAATTTGTATTTGAGCAAGTGAACATGAAAAGAGATAGCTCTCTAATAGGGATAACTGAAGAGCAAAGCTATGAAATATGCTTTGAGTGGGAAAAGTATTCTCTAAATTTCTTATCTCTGATATTTCTCGTGTAATTCTGTTTTCTGAAAACCTCAAAAGGAGATAGGGAAGGTTTAAATCAGCAGTCTCTGGACATATATAACTACCAAGGATACCGGAATCTTGGACCAGTAAATAGAATCATAGAATGGTTTGGGTTGGAAAGGACCTTAAAGATCATCTAGTCCCTATCTCCCTGAAATGGGCAGGGGTATTTTCCACCAGACCAGGTTGTTCAAAGTCCCATCCTGTCCAGCCTTGAGCAACTCTAAGGATGAGGCTGTCACAAGTTCACAAAATCTCTGGACAACAGGGAATTGTCAATTGTTACTGCTTTAGAATAGTCTAAAAGATGATGAAAATTGTTGGAATTATCATAATGCTGCTGCATGGGCAGCAAACTATGGGAGAGGAAGGTAAAGAGAAACAGCTAGAGAGAAAGAAGGGAAGCAAGAAGGAAGAACACAATATTTGCCAGGATAAAAAAGAGACTGTAATCTAAAGGGGTGTTACATAAAAATTTGTTTTCATTGCTGCATGCTACAGCATTTATTGAGAGTTTAGCTGGGAAATAAATTACAGGAGCTGCAGTTTTGATGTGGGTGGTATAAGTTTATTCAGAGGGCCTGAAATGGAGTTTGCAGAAGTGAAATTGCTATTTTGCTGTTGTTTTTTGGGTTTTCTTGTTTGTTTTAAAAAAGAAACAACCTACTATCAATAAAACACCCAAAGGATCCAAACCCAAAAAGTGCCCCCACTACCATTTTTTCCCCAATAATTCAGATATGCAATTTGTCTCAGTGCATGAAACTTGTCTGTATTTGTCTTCATTGTGACTGTGTAATGCAGCACAGATGGCTCAAAACATTGAGAGTCTGGACGTGGCTGCAGTCATCTTTGGTGGATGTCTTATGATTTTAAGACCTCTTTTTTTCATTATTTTAAAGTAGCCCCCCATGCTGATAGATGGAGAGGTACTGTCCTTTGATACTGACTTGATGCTGACCAGCTCAGTCACCACACTGTGGTGCCTCCTGTTTCTTCCATGTGGATGTCCCTACATTTAAAATTGATATATATAGCAAATCCCAGCTCCTCTTGTTTGCCTTCAAAGTTGTAAATTATATGTATTCTCCCTACATATCCATCACAACCATCTCTTCATGCTTATTTTTACCTCTGCCAGTTATAAGAAGCTTTTCTCTTTCTTTGATGTCCTTCTAAGAGGACATCAGCCTCTCTAAAGCCTAGCCTCTTATTAAGATGGACTTCATACATTTGTTTACATCAACCTCTATGGATAGTTAGTCACCATGGCATCTGTTAAAACTCCTAATCTTTCCTCATTCCAGTTAAAGGCCAGGCTTTCTACGCTGAGATTTTTGCTGAAGATTTCTACTTCATATAGTTACAAGAGAGATCTTTGAAAACTATAACTGACATTGTTTCTCTTCATTCTCATCAGTGGCTCAGCAACATGACAGTAGGTTTTCTCCACGCCAGCTGTTTAGGGACTTAGAGAAGTGGGTAAGCCAGACTGCTCACATATGTTTTGCAGTTGATTCTTTCCCATTTAACCTCCTAGCTAGAAAATCAGTAAACACAACATAGGCTTCATCCTTTAAGTTGCCAAGCACTTTTGCATTTTGGATCAAGAGTTGCAAAGTCTTTCAGAACTGTAGTATTGCTCTTTCTTTGGCATCTCTGTTACATATGTGCGACTACTTGTAGCACTTAAATTATCAATATATTCTCAAAAATAAGTGTGTGTCTAAATTATTCCAATGACAAAATTAAAGCTTGAAGAAAATTGTTTTAGAAATTTTTAGCAGGTCATGTTCATATTGAACAAACATTGCTGTTACTCCTGGGAAATTTGATTGCAATTGAAAGAAAATACATGGATTTTTTTTCAAGGATATTTTTAAAAGATGAAGCTTTTAAAATTAGTTCCTAAATTTACAGTTGTTATTGATGATTCACACTGTATTAATACTGTATTATTTTAGTCAAGCTACAGTGTTATTACAATTGAACTATAATTGGATATATGATTTTATTACCTTGTTTATGAAATTTTGGGGTGTTTTCTGATTTTCCAGTGTGAAATTTTTAAAGACCTACTCCATTACTAAAGGGAATAAATATAATTAAAATTAAAACCTTTTCATTATTGCTTCCTGCACAAATTAATAATCTCAAAGAATTTATCTGGCAAGGAAATAATAATTGACCCAAAAATAGTTAAAGGAGACCACAATTTTTCTAATTGAAATTGGTTATTATTAGCAACAGGGAAGAAAAAGCAAAAACCACATTATTTTGACCATGATGTATGAATTTTATAATGAGCTAAAAGGGTAGATATGAAACTATATTAATATTTTAGACATTAATGAAAAGCAGAGATAGCTTAGATAACATGACATTGCAATTTTATCTTGGGCTGGGTTGTCTATGATCTGAGGAAAACATACAAAACATATGATAAAGTGAATGGTTTTTGGATTATATTTGTGGATTGGTAATTCTTTGGTTAAGAAAAATAAACATAGATCATTGGTTGATCTCTATCAATATGCAACATAGCAATTCTTTAGCAATCAACTTTTTTAATCTTGTAAATTTCACAGAACAGCAAGGAAAACCTAACAGAGCATTTAACATATCTCAATAATTTACATGACAATAGTGAATAAATCTACAAGAAAAGAGGTTATAAGGAAAAAAAATGACATGAGAGGGCATGGTGGAAGCCATATATCAAAGTGTGCTTAGTGGGATAAAGAATTATGAACTAAATCTCCAACTGAAAACTGAGTATTCCTTATACCTTTTCAAAAATTTTATTTTAATTAATATCTACTGACTACTGTAAGAGAGAAAATAATTACCTAAGTGATTTTTAAAATTTGTTTATGAAGCCCAAGCATAAGAATACACATTCTTCTCATTCTTTGGATTTCAAATAAATATGTTACCAAAATTTAGCAGAGAAGTGCTGTGAAGTTATTGATAGGGTAATCAAAGAGATTATTATCTACATGCACTGTTTGTTAGTTTGAAAGAGGTCTGTGGGAGATGACACATAGATAATGCAATTGGCTTCATCGCAGGAACCAAAAAAATTTGTATCTGTTGTTGAAAGCTTTATTGACATCGTGGTATTACTGAATTTATTGTCTGATTTAATAAATCTACTAATTAAAAGTGCAGCTTGAAAAATAAAGCAAACATTTAGTTGTCATATTTGAGCTGTTTCTTTAAATTTCATCTGTCTATTAATTAACTGTAATATTGCAGTTCTAAGCATATTTTTATTTTATAGAATAAGAGTTTTAGAATTGTTTGGGTTGGAATGAACATTAAGGTCATTTACTTCCAAACCCCCAGCCATAGATGGGTACAACTTCCACTAGTCTGGGTTGCTCAAAGCCCCATCCAACCTGGTTTTGAATGCTTGCAGGGAAGGAATATCCCATCTGTAAATTGTTAAACAATTCTCTGACATAGCCTATAATTTTGTTGGTATTTTCAGTGCCTCTATCTTAAATCAGTAGTAGAGGTACTGACTGTGAAAAGAAAATAATTACTACTTTTTTTTTTCTGTGTATGAGCAATTAGGAGAAGATCCTGAAAAGCTTATAGGCATACAGATGGTTCACTGGGTGACACACACAAGTATTTAGAAAAATGTAGAGCTAAATGAAATACCCACAGACTGAATGAATGCAAGTCTGCTCAATAAACTCTAGTAGCAAGAGGAACTTATTCAGTTGGATATTTTGATGTGTCCTGACCTTTACTCAAATTGGCTCATGTTCCTGTGATGCATACATCTGCAGGAAAAATGAATGATTGCTGATGCTGGACTGGTGGAAAGTTATTATTGCTTCTCTTTCTGCATACAGACTTCCCTAGACTAATTAGAAATTAAAGTTAAACAAGTTTTGTTCTTGACAGCAAGCTGGAAACACAAGATGTAGAGAATTTCAGCTTTTTTTTTAGTGATTATTCCTGTTTTTTATGCAAAGACAATCAGATTAATGCCTTATATTTTTAATGAAAATAACAAATTTTAGTGGTCCTGTGAAATCTTCCCTGATAAAAATTTCCTGCTTGATAGCTGGAGCTGTGTTTTATTTATTGCTTATCTGGCTGGCCTCAAGTATTTTCTTATATCTGGTGAAAAAAACCAGCTTCCATCAAATATCTTAGACAGTTTATTACAGTCTTGACTGACTACCACTGTGGCAAATTAAGCAGTATCTTGCTTAGTGCAATTGGTACTAACTAGTAATCAGAGACCCCTTTTTAATTAGCTTTAAGTATGCCTTTTCATAATATATTAATCTTGCAACCAAGGTCATTTAAAATGAGATTTCTTGAACAGTATAAATCAGAAGCATACATTTTAAAAGGAAAAACAAGCTAAATATATAATCAAAAGTAACATCCAGTAGTTACTGTGGTTTCTTATCCATTAATTAAGGAAGAGTTCCCACCCTTTATAACACAAGTCAGTTTTTCTAGATGGTTCATTAAAGGCTGGATTTTATTACATATTACATGCTTTATGCTTTTCACACAAACTTATTATATTGCTCAGAGAAGGTGATCTTTTAAAGCACATTAGACTAATGTTCCTGAAACTCCATCTAATGTAAGTTTTATTGAATTGCTGTAACTAAAAAGGTCACCTAATAATTTGTTCAGATAATGGATTTAGTGAAAGAAAAACAAAATGAATGGGTTATTGTAGTAACTCTGACCTTGAGATACATTTATAGTTACTGAGATTTATGAATTTGGCTACAAATGAAGAAACTAAAGAGCATTTGTTATAGTAGTGCCATTTTTTAACAGTGGGTGTAATGCAAAGCAAATTAAAAATGTATTTGTTCCACTCTTGTGAGGTATATTACATGCAGTAATAGCTAATACCCTGGAGCCCTGGAGCAGCTCAGCAACATGGTTTTCTTAAGGTCACTATAGAAACATGCCAAAAATTCACATCTCATAAAGTAGCTTCTTGTTCAGAAAACTGGTCCTGACTTTCCCTCACTTGCTTTTCCTCTCTCCCACTTTTTCTCTGTAAAAATGAGGGCAGTTGTACATCCTCACCAAGCACATGAATTGGATAGATAAACAATCATAGCTAAAATTGTTAAGTACTCAGAATGCTACAGCAATGACACAGGAGAATACTAAAAAAAAAAAAAAAAGAAAAAAAAAAGTCATTTACTCTGCTTCAGTGGGAAGTGGACAAGTTGCTTAATTCTCTCATTGTCTATCCTTCCCAAATATAGATGCCATAAATCAGTGTTGTCTCGTGTACCTGTATAATAGCTTTCTATCAAGTACCACCTCTGGAAGAAAATGAAACACAGGGCATGGCTGTTTTCAAAAGTAGCCACAGGACTCTATTAATGAATACTGTGAGTAACAATCAATTACTAAAATATAGGCTTCCCATATCACATAAGTAAATGAACTTATTTTAGAAAGTTATTTTTCTTTTTTTTTTCTTTGCTAAACTTGAATGGCATGATAGAGAGTACAGAGGGATAACAGAGACATTCCACTGGTTCTGTTAGTAATGCTTCAGGAATCCCGCAAGAATTTTCCCCTCTGTGGCTTTTCTATATGATCCTCTAATATCATCAGCCTTTGTTTTCCAAAGAGTGGAATTATAAAGGAGTACTTTTGAACAACCCTGGCAAAAAAAAATTCCCAAAACTAGTAACAATTTGCAGTCTTAGGGAGGAAAATATCAGCAATTCCATAATATCATAGTAACCAAGAGTTGCAGTCTTCACACTAAGCTGTTGCTTGATTGGTAATGCAATGTACTCAAGAGGTGTGAAAGGAAACAACAGATAGAAGAAGATGCTGCAGGTGGAATTGAAATTTAGTTATAAATATTTACAAGTGGCTGCCATAGAGTTCTAAAAAATACCAGTGAAATTATTACTAAATGCTCTGTATCTGAGTGGTTTTGAGCCAAAAATAGAGGCACTCCTGGTATAATGATTGAGTTAAATACAATTAATGGGTCTACTATAAGCTTACTGAGCAAAACCGTGACATTTAGATGTCATGGTTTAATGGTCTCTCAATCTTAAATTTTATGAATCTTTTAGGACAGTAATTTATTCTTTGAATATTGAAAGACAAAATGTGAAAGGTACATTATTATGTCTGTGGATTGGTAAGGTAGGGGTTGTTTTCTGGGAAGCAACAGCTAGTCAGAGATTTTGAATGTATTTCACAGCTTACTTTTCAAACACAAAACTGGATTTAATCTTAAAGCAGGATATTCTTTTTTTGTTTCTCTTTTTTTGTTAAGAATTAATAACTAAAGATCTAGAGGTAATGGGAAAGCTTATCAGTTATAGCAACTAAGAAGAAATGAACAGTTGAGTGTAGTTATGGAACTATCAAAAGACTCTTTTAAATGTTTTTTTTTCAAAATGCAACACTAAAGATTGACAAAAGCTGCCTGGCTTTCTTCTGGGTTTTATAACTTTGAACAGCTGTTTGGCAAATAGGTACTTGGAGTGTAAATTAATGATAAACCTGTGCTTTTCCTGATAAAGCACTTTCTGTCTTGGCTTCTTGGATCTTGTGAAGAACCATAGCATGAACCTCGTGGCAGGGTCAGGCTTCAGAGAATCTTAAGGGTAAGGCAATCCTTTAACACATTAATTTAGTTTCTGCTTTAGATATCTGCAGCCTGACAGTTCCTTTTGAACATCCACTCTAAGGAAATGGGATGCAGAGCAAGGTTTGCTCCTGGGTGTGCTGAGCAGATGTGATTTTCCTTTGGCAGCAAGCTTGGTAAGTGCTGCAATGTTGCACATCAATGCCTGTTCCCAGCTCACATTTTGGAAACAGCTGAGCCAAGGAGCAGAGAGAAACACATCAATGCCTGTCCCCTGTTCATATTCTGGAAACAGCTGAGCCAAGGAAGCAGAGAGAAACAGAGAGAATTTAAGAAAAATGAGCACATGGTCTTCTCTGGGTGCTTGTGGTATCTGAGACAGCTTTAAAAGCAAGCTCATGTCTTCCTATGCTTCACTGGATCTGCAGTCCAAATGCACCTCAGGTCTCCAGTTGCTCCCCTGTTCTTTCTTAGAAAACTGCCAAGTATTCAGGGTGAGATTTTTTTTCTTTTATCTTCTGTCTTTAAACTGTTTTTGCACAGACATTTCAGCAAAAGCCCCCAGTTATCATAATAACAATGAAGAGGAGGATGATTAGGTCATCAACAATAAAAAAATCTTCTAATAGATGGAAAAGGATGGGTATATGTATTGCATGGTCACAGGAAAATATCAAAAGGGACCAATTATTTTCTTTTTCTTACATACAATAAATAGGCTCCAAGATACATAAAGCCTTACAAGGTCAGGCAAACTTGGGATCTTCAAGGCTCTGAAGTGTGTTACCCAATCCTGGAAACAAGGACGTTGTACACCCTGTACTGAAAAACCTGTGTGAAGAGCATAAAATATCAATTAGACATGTATCCCAAAGCATCAGGGAAAAAAAAGAAACAAGCAAAAAGCCAAAAAAAACACTGAAGTGCTCAAGCAGCAAACACATCTGTATAAAGGTTTATGCATCCATAATAAGCAAGCCCTGGAAATTTCTAGCTCAGAGAAATAATCAGAAAAATACCTCACTGCATGCACCAGGCCTTACTGCTGACCAAACCTTTTCATTTTAAGCTGTTTGGATCTTATACTTCCATGCTTGCGAAAGAGGGAGGAAAGAGGTCCAAAAACAATTCTATTGGCAAGATAAGATCTCTGCTTCAAGGCACAAAATCAGATTTAGTGCACAAAAGGACTAAAATTCTAATTAAACAATCAGTAAAAGGATAAGAAATCAATGTCAAGCTATATTTTAAGTATTTTAAAATGTTTTTGATAACTAGAGTTAACTTTTGCTGAACAGATTATCACAAAAAGCTGTAAAAGTGTCTTATGTGGGATAATAGTTGTCTACTGTATTAAGGGCTTAAAAATAACTGACAGTGTTTCGGAGGAAAACAAAACCAGCATTTTTCTTTTTTTTTTTTCTTTCTAGATAAAAAATAAGTAAATATAAGACGTTAGCAATATTTCAGCAATCCACATCTATTTGCATCTGCTGCCTTGCAGTAAGTGCAGCTGCTCTTCCAGGCTGGGAAATGTGGTAGAGTCCAAATAAAAGGGGGAAAAGGTTTGTGTAAGCACAAGGTGAGAACTGTCTATATAAGGATTAGGCAGTTAAGCTCTGAAAGTGCCTCTTTCTTGCCAGTACCAGTGACGGAAGCTCAAGTGATTATCGCAAATGCAGGTGTCTTCTCTAAGGGAATCAAAAGCAAAGTGAGAAAAATCCCACTGCATCATAGGACAGGGTAGAGGTGGCCTTAACATCTGCTCTATGTCGCCTGGGGGTTGCTGCCACACCCTTAATCAGCTACACTGGCACTGGTGAAGTGTCATCCCACACACCAGGTCAGTGGAGAAGGGGAAGGGAATGTCTGCTTGGAGATCCATGTCTACAAATATTTTCATGCCAATACATAAGCAAAGCTACTAAGTGAGATTTGATCAGATATGGTGTGATGATTTAAGATTATCTGAATTTCTGTTATTTCAAACTCTTGTTTTGTGCCTTGATAAGGTGCTGTTTTTTGACAGTAGGTCTCAGCATGTTACTCTGCTTTTTTCTTCCACTCTGTTTTTTATGTAAGCTATTCCTAATGAACTCACAGGAGCCAAACAGAAGTAATTTCTTGCATCAAATCAGGTATTTTATCATACCTCTTGTGGACGGCTGATTCTCATTTTGTATTTCCTCGTTCTTGCTGTAGTCAGTTTAAAGTATCTTACTCCTGTATTAGTAAAACAAATAATATATTTCATATAACTGCCTTTTATTAAACATTTCTGTCTGAGAAGCCTCTAAACTGATGTTTTGATTTGAAATACAAGACCTGCAGTTAACTAAAGGAACCACAGCAAAACTTGCAACATGCTGCAAAAGACTGAAAAAACCACTGCCTATGTCACATCATACTCAGCATAATATTTCAGTTTGGTCAGATGCATGCCCATACTACATAACTTTTACTTATAAATGGAGATTTAACAGAAGTGTTCAAGGCCAGGCTGGATGGATCTTTGAGCAAGAAGGTGTCTCCATGGCAGGGGGGCTGGAATTAGATGACCTTTAAGGTCTCTTCCAACCCAAAACCATTTTATGATTGTATTAATCAAAGGCACCTAAAAACTCAGGGTTTTTGATACTCAGGTGTAGTTTTGTCAAAACAAGTATATGTTACCTGCATGGATGTGACAGAATGATGGAAGCCTGCTCCTATAGTTATATTGGCCTCTCCTGAGGGCTGCTGGATGGTGGCTTCCAATGCCAGTGCCCTGTGAAGCAGCTTGGTGACTTGGGACTGAGGTCGTGTATGAGAAGACTGATTTATTCTGCAGGTTTTTGTTTGGTGTCTTTGGAAAGCAATTAAAAATATTAGCAAAATTAAGGGCTAGACACTGTTCCTTCCCCTCTCTGAAATTTGAGGTTTTTTGTTAAATAGTTTAGCATTATTCCTAATTATCTAGTAATAGGCTGAGAATTCTGTGTGTTAAAAGTAATATGCAGAAATCCTCTTTTTACTCATTATGCATTGGTACATTTGCATTTTAGTTTTACATATGTGTGCTTCTACAGCACTAAAAGCCTTACTAAATAGGCTTACATCAGAATCATTAATTGTCTGATTAGTACTAATTACTTACTCATTTCAGCAGAGATGGTTATTCAGTCTTAATCCAAACTATTGTAGTGGAATATCCATGTCCCTTGCTGACAAATGGACCAAGACTCCCTCACTTTTCCTGCATGGTTTTATGACCATATCTATTGCACTATCCTTATGAAAATGCCTGCAATTTATTTTCATCTAGACACTTAATGCTCCCTTGCAAACACATGGTAGAACATGGAAGAAAAGTGAGATCTGTGTATTTTGAGGTAGAATCAATCATGTCATATTAACCATATAAATGTTAGGGGTCTTGTCTAAGCCAGTCATGAGGCCAGCTATGTGAGACAGGATTGCTCAGACAATCCTTCATTTATCTTAATTGTCTATTTTAGGATTGAATGAATCTGGAATTGGTTGTCTCTCTCCATCACTTATAGAAAGAAATTAGAATCCTAATTTAGACTAAGAGCCTGAGTTTTCTGTGGCTAAATGTAGATAAAATGAATCCCAGCCCTGTGGTCCTCTATTGCAAATGGATACTCTCTAGATTACATAGTTCAAAAAGTGAATGATTACTTAGAGCTTTCCCACCATTACCAAAATTACTCAGAGTTTCAGAATAATCAAATGAACAGATTTGTATTCTTATACCTGCATAGAAGACTGGAGGAGTGACATGAGATCATTAATAATTGGTTTATGCATCAAAAAAAAAAAAAAAAAAAAAGCATGTGCAAAAATAACTGCAATTCCTTACCCTTGTATGTTTGTGAACTGGTTGAGGCTCAGGTAGTGTAATTCAGGATTTTCATGGTATGTATGCACAAGGAGACTGATCCAAGGTAGTACCAGCAAACTGAAATACAGTATATCCTAACTGTAACCCCCTGATTTCTTATTAAAAGTGATTCTGATGTATGGCTAATTAAGTTATGTACGGGTAATTAACCTATGCTGTGGTGCTGGTGTAACAACAACACATTTTTTGAAGCAGAACTAGTATCATGACATGACTGACACATCATTTGAGGTTGTTGCTGTATTCTTGCCTTTTCAACAGACCCTTGCAACCTGAAACATCCTAAAACATCCTTTGTGATTTGTTATATTAAGTGTGGTCACTCCTGCCAGCTGGCTTTTTCCTCATCATTGCAATGGGTCAAGTGCAACTTTCTCTATTTTCACCTTCTTCATAAGACATTTTTAATTTGGTTACTATTTTATCTAAGCAATTTTTGTGTCATCATTATGTAAACTAAATCTTCCTTGGCTTTAACATAGACTGTTTTAGTAGTTGTTAATTTAAGGGGAGAACATGTTTTCCATCACTCCTAGTGAAACATCAGTATTTCTTCTTGCAGAATGACATAAAAGAGGTGACAAAGTTGATTTTTTTTGATACCTCAGTAAAGCTTTTGTGTATGATTAGACAGGATACAAATCACACCTATCAGCTAAATGTGAGAATAAAGAATGCAATACAGAAATGAAAGAAAAGGTGAAATTCTGAGAATTCACGTCTTATTTTCTCTGAGTAATATTTAATTATAAAATCGATCAAGTGGTACTTCAGAAACCATTCTTTCCATGGGCTTACTGGACACTCACCTAAATGGATCCTTTACAATCTGACAGTGGAAGTTAATTTGCCACTCAAGAGAATGCCTACTTTTTTTTTTTTTTGCCTCAGTTATATTCATAATAGCTCAAAAGAGTCAGAGACGTAAAACACTGTTTGGACATTTAACCACATCTTGGGTAACAGCACTCTTCCATAAAACTTTGTATGGCTTTTTTTTCTGCTCTACTTTTGAATACTCCATGCGTTTTGTGAAACATTTCACAGCATAAACCAGCCGGCAGGGAATCATTAGGATTCAAGAAGACCTCCAAGATCCAGTCCAACCTTCAGCTGAATGTTCACCATGTTCTCTAAAACATATCACAAAGTACCATGTCCACTCCATTTTTAAACACTTCTAGGGATGGAGACTCCACCACTTCCTTGGGCAGCCTATTCCAAAGCTTGACCACTCTTTTCAGGGATGAAATTTTCCCTTATATCCAACCTGAACCTACCCTGCTGCAACTTGGAGATATTTCCCCTGTCCTATCACTAGTTGCTTGGGAGAACAGGCTGACCCCCATCTTGACACAGCCACCTTTCAAGAAGTTGTAGAGGGCAATAAATTCATCAAAACCATTTCTTTTTCTTAATTTTTGTGTAGGATGAAACTTTTCTCCCTTTCATGTCTCTGTTCACAGCTGTTCTGTTGAATTTGATGGTTCTTCCCTCTGTTTGATGCTATTCCTATCCTATTATTTTCAGTGTGTGGTTAGCCATGCTGAAAATAAGTAGCAGTTTTCATTGTAAACAGCTGTGTAGTAGAGTAAACATTGAGATAATTTCTTGGTGTGAATTGCAGAAAAAGTCAGCCTGATTATGACACATATCTACAACATCTCTTGAGCAGATGTATCTTCAAAGCAGGTTTTGAAATCAAAACATAATAGATAGCAGGAATAAACCAAACAGAAACATATCAAATTCCTCAGACTGATGTCCTTAAATTTGTTGTCTCTGATCCTGATAAGAATAAGCCAGCGCTAGTAATAATTATTTAAAATTTAGCTTTAAGGTTGATATGGGGCTGGGAAAACCCCAAATTATTTACACAGATTTTATATGTTTATCTGTCTGATTTTATGATGTGATCAACTTGTTTGAAGCAAAGAATCTGTAAAAAGTTTGAAAACAGTTAAAGTAGATATTTATTTGACATTCTTATCCCACAGAGCCTCCTACTAGAAATGCAATCTAATTCATTAAAATTCTGAACCACAGAAGCATAAAATGATGTTGGAATAAAATCCCATAATACTTAATAGTGTTTGTAAATTACTAATGCTGTTAGGAATACTTCCTGTCATTATCTGCTTGTGAAGGAGACTGAGTGGGATTTCTTCAGATAAAGTATTAAGCCTCTTTACACAGACTACAGGTCTGATGCAGTGAGTGGTGTTAAAGGAAAACAGAGCTGAGATTACATTCTGTGGAGTGCCATTTTTTACTGTTGTCACTATTTAAAGTCTCATAATGGCTTTAGTGACAGTTTCTTAAACCCCTGCATACAGAACATTTCATCTTCTCCTGTAAAAACCTTTATACTCTGAAATAATGGGTTTGAAGAAGCTTATTTGTACATTGTGTTTATAAGTAATTGGCATTTTAGTCCAGTAACATTTAGCATCTTCACTGCTCTCATTAAATTTGTTTCATTTAATTTGAATATTTCAGTGCAGCTTAAAGCCATGTTGAATTTAGGTGTCAATTTTTTGTCTGACACATCAATTTTGGTGAAGCAGATCAGTTTCTGAAAATATCTGAAAAAACAGAGAAATAGCTTGAATCTGTTTTCAGTTTGAGCACTACCAATGCATTGATGCACACCAAGTTAATGGAATTTTATTTTAATAATTATTATCCTTAATATCCTTATAAAGAGAATAACCAGCTTTCTACAGCTTAGTGGTAAGTCAGATGGTGCCTATAGGGACATGAATAGAAAATAAACCCAGAAACTTTGCAATATACCCTATAGACTAGGAATGTCTTACTTAGTTACTGTAAATATTTATTTTTCATTGCTCAGAACTGAATTCTAACCAAATATGCCATATTTCAGAAAAGAGGTAAATATCTTGATTTCATGTTTTCTTACCACCAAATATATGATATTTTCTAGTATATTGTAATGGTTTATATTCATCACTTTGAAATTCCCAGCCAATGCACAAAATCATGTGGTGGGTTTAGTGCTAGCTAAACTCACCAGTGCACTTACTCATTTCTTGCTGTGAGAAATGGATTAGGAGGGCAAAGCAGGCTCAAAACAAAATGTAGGAAGAAAACTTTATTCACAGAACTAAAAGAATAAGAAGTATCAGAATAAAACCTTCAGAATACTTTCCCTTCCCCTGCCTGACTTCTTTTCCTTCCCCACTGACAACGTAGAGAAAACCAGGGATTTTAAATCAGTTACCACTTCTACAATAGTCTTTCATCAGTTCTTGTATGGAGAGGAGTTTTGCGTGCCATGAAGACTTCTCCACAAGAAACAGTTCCCTCGTGGCCTTTCATTTCCATGAAAGGAGGTGCCCATGAAAAAATCTGCAATTGTGAAGTTCCTCCCATTCTCACAGCCTTCCCCCACAGCTGAGTCAATGGGCCATGAAACTTATGGAGCATTATTTTAAAGATGAGCTGCTCAAAAGCAAACATTCTCCATCTGTTTCTATGTCCATCTTCATCTCTGGGAACAGAGGTCTTCTTCTTCTCTTCCTGAGGGTAAAGAGTCTTCATCCCTCTCATCTCTCTCTCTGTTCAAGCTTCTCATGAAGTCACAGCTTCTTCAACAGCTGTTTTGCTTAATTAAGCTTACCTCTGCTCATGTCTACAGTCTGAACACTCTATCCCCCCATACTTCCTCATGAATTAAGGGATATGTTTTACAATATCATAGTCCATCTCCATGGCATTACCAAAAGAGCTTTCAGCCCAATACTAAGGCATCTCCTCATTCTCCTTCCACCTGGGACTTGACTCCTTTACTGACCTTGGTGTCTTCATGTTGTCTTGCTACATGTCATCACTTTGTCCTTGTCTGTCCCTTGAGAGGAGAATCGTGCTCTGCAGGTCTCATCTGTGCAGTGACACGGTTAACATTTCACCCAGGCCAGCAAGTGTTGGTGGGCAGTGACCAAAGCAGTCACGATGATGGATTTCAGCCACGCTGGGCTCTCCCTCTGCCCGGCAGCCGCTGGGGGGGCCACAGCGGCAGGGGCCTGGCCCTGCCCAGAGCTGCTCTTGGGGCCCTGCAGACCCTGGCTTAGCATGGCCCAGAGGGGCAGGGGCAGGGCCAGGTGTTACCGAGATCTCAGCAGCTGTGACCTGGCCCCACTTCGGCCGGAGCCCCCCTGGCCTCCCATGCCTGCTAGGGAGCCACTGGGGCCCGGCCTGGCCTGGCACGGCCACGCAGGCCATGGCAGAGTGGGGCCGGCCCCACAGAGCTCAGGCACTGTTGTAGAAACTAAGACTGAGAAACCCTATAAGAATGAATGCTCAGCAAAAGATTCTGAAAATATGAAACTCATAATCAAAGTAGAAATGGAAGTTGGCTTTGAGACTCAGGATACTGAGTCAGTTACTATATAACCCAAGAACAATAGCCTAGCCAGCTAAAAGAGAATCCTCTGAACTAAACAAAACCCTTTTGCTGCTAGAGAATCCAAAGGTCGAAATAGAAGTCAGTTCTGAGATATAACCCACTGATGTTGATTGGCAAAAGCCTGGCCAGACAAGGAAGAAACTGAGGAACGTGAATTCACATATGATAATAGTCACTCCTATAGGCTGTATGTAAAACCCCTTAGATTTCATGTTATATGTTGGTTGGTTAGTGTAAACTATAATATTCATTATAGAAAGAGATATAATGTATTGTAAGAAGAACCTCGCTCTCTTGACTCTCCTTACTCTCTTAATTCTTCACTCTCTTAACTCTCTTGATCTCTTAACTTTTCCCTCTTTTGCTGGCCCTTTCTGGCCTTCTCCTATCTTTTTCCCTCCTATCACGCCTATCCCTTCCCTCGTGGCCTCTTCACTCTTTCTCTCTCTACCTCTGAGCACATTTTAGGCTGAGACTTGCAGCCTTAAATGGAGCCCTGTCCCTACTATCAATAAACCATCACTCCCCTGAGTGATGCTACTACTGCTGCAACAAGGCACCTCCTGAGGCCAGAAGCAAGAGGGAGCTTTCCTGGGCTTGCCTGTTTTTAAAATGTGGATTTCACAGAGATGGATCCAGCTTCTAAATGGCTTAAAAGGTTGTCAATTCTCAGAGCTAGCCAGCTATTGGCCCTTTTCCAGACATGGAGGAAGCACCCAGCAGCCACCTCCAGAAAGATCACCTCTGTAGGTGATTTCTTCTCTCTCCACTAAATGTCAACCAATGCAAAACCAGCACATACATCCTGGCTCCTCATTTATGGCAAAATTCTATCTACAATAAAATATTTATTTCCTAAAGAACTTACAGTTTAGATATTGTTTATTGCTCAAAACCAGAACTTCGACTGCTACCGCCAATCTTTTATAAATCTTTGTATCAGTTCAGTGGCTTTCATTTCACAAGACCTAAAAGGTTTTATACATGTTTAATATCTTTTTGTTCAATTTGCCTAATAAATAAAAGCTAAAGAGTAGAAGTTGGTTCAAGATACCTGACTTGCATCACATGTGGAATTTTAGGAAATTAGCCAATTGTCATGATAATATCTCATATCATCTCATATCAAATATAAGAAATTTAATTTTGTCTAGTTTTCTAATAGTTGAAAAAATTCCAACTTATATATCATAAAGGCATCTACAGGAAATATAAGACTACAAAACCATGAATTTCTGCACTAAACTTGGTCTGAGATGTTCTTCTGGTGTAAATCTGTGTCATCATAGAGAACTTGAGAAGCTGCACTGATGTGTTGGATGTGACACCAAAGACCTGAGGCATCTGATTCACTGACACCCTCCTCTGACTCCTACCTTGCTGTATAAAACAACTGAGACAAATCTTTTTGCTTTCTCTTTTCCTCAGGCCACAGCTTCTGTTATGACTGGCATGAAAATATTACTGACAGATTGGTAAGTCCATTTGTTTTAAGTTATGATACCTTAATTTTTTCAGCTTGTTTTGTTTGAATGTTTT
Organism: Anthoscopus minutus; assembly: GCA_013399455.1. Classification (NCBI taxonomy): domain Eukaryota; kingdom Metazoa; phylum Chordata; class Aves; order Passeriformes; family Paridae; genus Anthoscopus; species Anthoscopus minutus. The sequence goes on from VWYI01022053.1 coordinate 28,265, forward strand.
TCTTACATTGGTCTTTTAAGACCATCATGACAGGCAGTTTAATTCATACAATGATTTGATTCATTTTAATACAGGCAGAACTTTCATTTTGGATTTAAAAAACAAACCTTTGCCATTGCAAATAGGTTCTCATATTGAAGGAAAGTGGTTTAATTTTTACCATTTCTTCTGCAACGTAACCTGGTTTTAAGTCAATTGAACAAATCTCTGAGCATGTTGGAGATGAGGCAACAACTTCTCTCAGTGGTGCAGTTCATCCATCATTCCTAAAACTCCTGCTCTGTGGTGGCAGAAGTATATGTGATTTCAGTGGTGTGGTACATACACAGAATTTCAAATATGATGTGTTTTGGAGAAGTTGTGAAGGCATCAAGGGGTTTCTCAGGAGCAGGTTCTCTTCCATCCCAGTCAAAGGAAAGGCTTCTATCAACTACTGGGGTGGCTAGGTCATTCTAGTTTAAAATTGATGCAAAAAAGTTCCTGAGCAGTAGTCCTGTAGTTATTTGTTATACTCAAACTATTCATATTATCTCCAATATTTCAACTAGAGTTAGCCCTGAAGGATTTAGCCATTTATCTCCATAAAGTTTTTACTCTTATGTTTTATGTTGATGTAATGAAAAATGGACTATCAAATGCATATTTTATTATTTGACAGAAGCAAGCTTTAATATACTTTGCTAATAACATATATAATAATAAATGAGAATTCACAAATATATGAACCCAATTGTTTATGCAGGTCAATATAAAATACAGTATGTTACAATTTCATAGTGCAAAGCTAGTTATTTTAAGTTGCTCTTGTACCTATAACTTGAGGTCCATCATTTCAAGGTATTAATTAAAAAAAAAAAAGCTTTGTAAAGAGAATCCATCAAATCAGCTTGCCTATGAATTCTCATTGAAATATTTTCATCACAAAGCATTATGGGATTTTCCTGTGAAAAATGTACTCTCTAGTAAATGGATTTTATAGAAGCAAAACAGATACATGTTTTACAACTTAAAATAAAACTTTTATTGTTTTATCAGCCATCTTACAGCTATTTTAGTAGCGAAATGATTGGTGAAGCAAGTCAACCAAATCAATAGAATAAAATTATATACATTATTTATATATATATAATTTTACATATATATATTATAGGCATGTTAAAAAATACACTAAGGTGAAAAGGAAAGTAACACAGATGTCTCCCCTAATGCACACAGAAATGCCATCAGGAAGATGCTAATTTTATTATTTTTTCCATTAAGTTTTGCATCTCTACAAAAGAAGATCTCAAACTTAAATTCATCTTGAGGAAAGATTATGTTTATATGAAAATATTAACTGTTAACGAGAATGGGTCCTCCCCATGTATTTTTATGTGTTGTCTTTCTGATTTTCTAAGAGCAATCATTATGATTGAGCTGTATCACAGAGTTGAATAGAATTTTTTGTCTTACACTGTGTACAGACCTAGAGCTGGCAAGAATTTTTCCTTGTGGCAGTCCCAGGTGAGCAGAATCCTATTTTCTATGCTGAGGAGGCAGCTGTAGGAAATGTCACAGTTCATTTTGGGGAAATCACACCACTGACCAGAAATCAAATCAAGCAGTGAATAATACAGTGTTATTGGCTTGTTCTTTGCCTCTACAGACTACTCTGTGTTCACCTTCACTTTATAGGTAGATACTGGGTCCCAGTGCAGCTGTGGTACCTATATATGGGGAAGCTGAAAAGCTACTTACAAAAGACTTTTGAAAGGAACATAAAATGCTGCTGGAATAAGAAAGTTCCTTTGAAAAAAGTTAAAAACTTTGAAAAGTTCTTTTGTTTTATGTAAGAACATTATACCTTAATCCTGAACATTTTTTAGGAACTGATTAAGAAAGTGTCGAAAACTAGACACCATAGATCTTCTCCTCGACATTGTTTTCATCCAACATAATTTTGAGAAATCTGTGGCAGAGCATCATCCGAGTTCTATAACTTCTCCTTGCCAAACTAGATTTTATGATCCATCTGTGTAACTAAACTAGAAAGGAGCTAGAGCATCATATACTTCGTCACACATTGTGTCCTTCCAACAAACATCCACCATGAAGATTATTATAAATCACAAGCTACTCTAATCTGAGAGCATGGTTGAAATTATTGTATTTTACCACAGAAAATAATTCAACAGCATGGAGAAATGTGCTGTGCTGTTTGGCCTCTGTAGTGACAAGCAGTCATTGATCCATTGTTTAAATGATGGAGATGTACCCACATGTATGGATTTAGATAAAGGTTCAGAGCTTGATTCTAGCCCTAGCTGTGTCAAACATTGGTGTTATAGCTCTGCTCAAATAGTTTTAATGGTAAAATTTTGACAAAAAATATTGTGGGGCTCTGCCAATAATTTTGGTATAACTAGGTAACCATTTCAGATTTAATCCCTTTAATTTTTTGTCGAGTTGCTATATGCTACTGTTCATGTCAGTTCTATTCCATATGATAAGCTAAGCCTGGATTCATTTTGGCTAACAAATCCTAAGTGAGGAGTAACTCTTTCCTTATCTAGTTTTAGCTACTTAGCTTAGCCTAGTAAAAAACCTCTCCAGAGGACAATTCATTTTACCTCTGGCATGAATGATGCTGGAGTTTTCTCTCACTCCTCACTGGCATGCAGATAAATAGAATGATTCTGAATGCGTCAACTAAAACTGCTCCTAAACCTGACATGGTGATCTGCTGTTTTTAAGCACATCAGTATATTCATAAATACTTTCTGTTTCTCAGTTTCTATTTGAACGTTGTTAGCTTTGTACACCTTTTTTAAGGCATTTGTAAGTTCATGTTGGAACAGAAACTTGTGTGTTGTCTCAAAATGGATTGACTTTCAAGAATTATATTTATTTCCTCATTTTGTATAAAGGGTCAGTGACTGTGTTTTCTTTGGATGACTTAACAACTGAAAAGCACTTTTTGATATCATACTATAGTAACTGACCCTATGCAATGTGAAAAAAGAAAAATGAAAGTTTTCGAAACATCACTGATAGGATTTCAGCATAGAATATTAGAAGATATTTGCATATCAAGGAAACACTAAATTTTGCAACTGTTTTTACTGGAAGACTTAGGATTTTATAACTTTCTGTGATATTTTTCAGAAACAGAGGGAACTACTTTTGTGATTATGATGAGTCCTAGTTTTCCTATATTAACTTGGGACCATACAAGTCCAATGTTCTGTCTGGTTTAAAATTATTTTATCTGATAAAATATATTCTACATCTCTATCTCTTATTAACATTTGCCAGTCTTTTGTTCAGTTTTTGTCCCTTTGGTGAAAGTCTTGAGCACTTTCTAACAATTTAAAATAATAACAGTGTAGATAATTCCCAAATGGGTAAACAGAAACTCAGTCTCCCAATTAAAAAAATTCAGCTGGGCAGAAGCTTCTGGAGATCATCTGTTCCAAAGCTGCACTTAACTCAGACTATCTTCAAGCACAAGTTTGGTTGCTCAGTATTTTGTTTATGTGAGTTTTGCTTATCTTCAGGGATGGAGACACTACAACCAACCTGGGCAACATTTTCCAGTTTTTCATCACTCTAATTGTGACTATTTTTTCCTTGTAGTTAATTGAAATTTCTGTGATTCACCTTGTTGATATGTCTATTTCTTTTCCACTGTACATCTTTAGGTAGAATCTGATTCCACTTTATTTATAAACACAGTGAATACTACTCCGATTCTGTATAACCTAGATATCAAAATAGTTATCACAAGCAGCTTTGAAATACTTCTTCCAGGAGAATGTGCTATCTCTTAAAATGAGATATACATGCAGAGATTTTATTTATAAATGGAATGAGGTGATTTTCTGATACATCTGCAAGCACTTGTGAACAAGATTTATAGGTGATGAAACTAGATGAGGGATGATAACCATCCATTATTTTAACCTCCTAAAAAACCAGCATTGAAGAATTATCACGTCAATATTACAACATATAAGTTCCTGATTCTCAAGTATAAAGTTAGCAACCCTACGCAGTGCATTCAGGAGGGAAAATATAATAAATCGGTAAGCAACTGAGAAGAGACAGGTTCAATGCTATGTGTGCATTTCTAAATCTGTGTTAGTGGTGGAAATAGGTTTTATATCCTGCTGCTTCTTTGTTACATCTACAAACACTAGTGGAAAAGACTAGTTGTTAGGAGTATCTGACTTAAAAAGTATGGCTGATGAATGCTGAATCTTACCCATGAAAAGCAGCAGCAAACAAGTCTATTGATCAATATACATGAAATAGTGTTTACTATAGTAAACATATAGTGCAAAGTGGAATAATATAGTGCAAAGAATAATATAGTGCATATAGTGCAAAGTGGAATAATATATTTTGTAAAAGAGACAATACCAGCTTTATATGGTGCACTTATTGCACTAATTTCAAAGACGCAAGGATAGTTGGTGTGCAGATGCAAACTGCGTTTAGATATTATGATGGTCTGCTGAAACTTCATAGTAATTTTTGGGGCAGAGCTCTTTGAGGCAGTGTCTCTGACCCAGTTTTCTAGGGCTGAAGTCATCGTAAGGGCCCAAGATACATCTTTTGCACCTTATTTTGACAGGGTAGATGCATATGATATTTGAGGTAAATGCTTCTCAAATCTAAATCATGATTTCTCTGCTTCTGTCTAGCTAACTTGAAAGATCAGGGATTTGAAAGACAACTCTGGTCTTTCTAAATATTGTGTAATCAGAAAAGTTCTCTGGCTCAATATCATTCTGGGTGATTGATATTTTTCCAGAATCCATTGTAATTTTAAAAAAAAAGTTAAGTTCCCAGTGTGTTTTAAAAATGCCTTTCTTTTCTGTAAAAAACTTAAAATGTAAATATAAATAATATTTATGATCTTAGGATCTAGTCCAGAGGCATTCTGTGAAACAGCTAAGTAAACTCCTGTTTGCTATACATATGTTTAATTTGAAATGGGAATTTAACATGTCGAGGGAACAATTCAGAGAACATTAAGATTCAAGCTGCAGTTCTGTATTCAGAACTCTACATGCACACTGAGGTCCAGAAAGAACTACACAGTATTTGTCTAACCTCTTGAAAAGCTGATCAATATATGCAAATTGCCATGATACAACAACCTTTTTCAAGAAAGAGATATTTCGAAACCCTAGTTGGCCCTTGGGGTGTTTTTATTTGGTGAGTTGTTTTTGTATGGAAGTTTATCTTTTTCTTTTTTTTTTCCCCCTCAGCAGATTGCTTAGGAAACCTAAATTAGGAGTAGAGAATATTGTATTGCAGAAATCCTATTTGAATGTAGGGTCTTAGTATCTCATTAAGTAATAAGTTCTCTAGAGGAGACAACCAGTGGGAACTCAAAGACAAAATTACTTGCCTGAGATAAATAGGATAGAGAAAAAAAGATGCTCAAAACTCCCAAGTCCTAGTCCCTGCTGCTGATGCCTTTCATGCTGTTTCAGTTGCACAACCAGGAATCTTCATGGTTTATGCCTCTAATACATTGGGGAAAGATTTTTAAAACAGGCAACAGAATTAGGAACAACCAGAAACTGAAAAGTAATCAATTTATTGTGGATGGCTTTTGGATATCCAGCAGGAGGTAGGCTTCCACACAATAAGGTTTTAAATAAAATTTGAAATCATCTGCATGTCACCATTATTTGTATGCTGTAAATGAGTATAGTTTATGATAAGGCACAATGACACAGCACGAGGAATGTTGCCTAAGGCAGCAACAAGCCTTGAGATGCTCGAGTAACAAGGTAATTGTTGTGCAGCTCCTACAGTGCTTGTGATGACAAATCCTAATCTGCTTTGATTCTCTTGTGTTATGAAAGAACAAAGATACATTGAAATTATAAACCCACAAGCCATTTAGATTATGAGGTTTGTGTGGTTTTTTTCACAACATTCTGTCCATAACTTCTTTAATGTTCATTTGAAAGAGCCATGAGAACAGATTTGGAGTAATAGTTATATTTTGTCTATGTTTAAAATTGTTTGGTGCCTAGTGTTACACCTCTAATATGGAAATAAATCCAGGAAAGGGATTTTTTCCTCGTGACTTACTTTTAAGTCTTCCCCTGTGCTCTTTCCCCATCCTGTGATTTTTGATTTAGAACAGATCTCTGAATGACATCCAAGCTATAAAAGTAACCCAGAAATCCTGGTCCATTGGTAGCCATGCACAAGAGCTATAATTACAAAGTCTGAATGACCACTACTTCACTGGCTAGGGTGAAATCCCTAAATCCCTAAATAAAATCCCTGATAAACAACAGAAAATTTACTGGTAGCTAGAGAAAATGCATACTGTACTCTAATTCATTTTTATGAACTCCAGATAGAGGTAACCACAGTACTTCATGGTCAAACATGAACTCAAATAAGTTTGCTTAGAAAGAGTTTTGAAAGTCCCTGAGGAGGGAGATGGATCCAAAAACCTCGCTGAAGGTGAGGTAGATAACAGCCAGTGCTCTCTCCTTATCCAGAGACATGTTTGTCATAGAAGGCAATCATTGGATCAACTCCAGAGTTACCTTTCACAAATCTATGCTGACTGCTCCCAATCACCTCCTCTTTCACTTACACTGAAATGTGTTCCAGGACGACCTCCATGGCTTTTTCAGGGACTGGGGTAAGGATGACTAATTTGTGGTTCCTTCCATTGTCTTTTCAACTTCTCCTGAGGCTGGGTGCAGAATTTGTCTTTTTTTTTTTTTTTTTTTTTTTGGTGGATTTTTATGNTTTTTTTTTTTTTTTTTTAAGTGGAATCATAGAATCATTAAGGTTGGAAAAGACCTTTAAGATTATCAAGTCTAATCATCAAACTAATACCACCAACATGCTCACCATTAAACCATGTCCTCCATATCCACACTTTTTTTTTAACAATTCCAGGAATGGAATTGCTACCCCTTCCCTGAGCAATCTGTTCCAATGCTTTACAACCCTATCTCTGAAAACAAATTTTTTTCTGATGTCTATGAGTGATATTTTCTTTCTCTCCTCTCACAGAATAGCAAGGCTTCTGTCTCAAGTTAACTTGGTTAAATAACATTTTCATTTTCTCACTCCCCAAAACTACTTCACTGAGGTAAAATAGCCCAAATTTTAATTTCCCAAGTTCCACATCCAACAATGCTTTTGCTACACATTTTTCAAGCAGAACTTCCCCCAAATAGGTATTATTGTTATTACTAATGTACTTCAACACAATGACCCGGTCACCCTTCAGCCTTCTTTTTAGTGAGTTGAATAAGCTACTAAGCTTGAAAAAAAAGACAAGTTTAAACTTGATTCCTAAATGGCTGGTTTTATGCTCTTTAGCCTATTTCCAAGAACTTTCAATATGTATAATTTGTACAATTATTTAAATTTATTCTTTAGTCATGATGACTTTGCTAGGATGTTAGGAAAATCATCCAAGATTATAATTTTTATTTATTGATTTTAGTCAAGAATTTGTACAGACGCTAGACAGGTAAGAATGAAACTCTATCAATTTCACTCTCACATTCTACACTTTAAGTGGTGAAGTGTTTTCTCTATGATTTTGTATTCTTAATACCATATATTTATATCTAGACAATCAGTAAGCATCCCAGTAGAGAGAAGAGACCTAAAATTCCTACATGTAATAATGACCTCCTAATTACAAAGACTTCTTTGTCTAAACAGAAAAATCAGACAAAATTTGGAAAGGGAGGGGTGAAATGCCCATTTCTGTCTTCATTTTCATCTGGGGAAAAAAAAACCCTAGAGTGACAATTTATAATTTTACTAAGATTATGGAAGTAGTATCTCAAAGTCCCCTTGGTTTTGTGCAAAACCAATCTGTCCCTTTCACTGGCATCAAAAAGTTAAAAATGAAAAAAAAAATCTTTATGCATTCAGACATACTTTAATGCAGAAGAGAAGAAAACCCCAGCCTCTTCAGTTCTCATCCTGTGTATTTGTAACACTTTTAACAGACTCATATTTAAAATAGAAAAGCTTCCTACTTACAGATAAAGGATTTATTACTGGGATTAAAATCTCTTCACTGGTCGTTTGCATCACTCCTCAGTCAAATTAATGATTTAAGGGATCTTACTGGCAGAAAATGTAATGCAAGATTTTTATCAGAGGTAAAAGGCAGCACTTTAGCAAGTAACAATTCCAGACTGATAACAGAGGACTGATTTATTACATATTGCTGTCATATGATGAAGGGATTAATAATAACAATAATGCTATAATGCAACAAGACAAGCATAAGCTATGAATAAAAACATATTATGTGTTCATTCCAATGAGTTGGGAATGTAGAAGGAGTTATTCAATAGACAGTAGAGAAATATTCTATCTCAGTATAGACGATTCTAGGGCAGGGCCTCACAGACAGAAATGATTGATTGTAAGGAAACAAAGGCCAGGAGGATCACGATGCTTTCTTCTTGATTAAAAGTATACACTGTTCTTTTTTTAAAGAAACTAGAAGAACAATTTTACATTACTAAGAGATGCTAGTGGGAAAATGTAAAAAAAGTCTGTGATAACTGGCTCTGATAATTGAGTGTGTATTATCTATTTCAGTCAAGCATCTTTAATGCTATTCTATAGACCTTGCAAGAGAAAATGAGCATATGATTTCTCTTAGAAGCTCATGGAAATTTTGTCAGGTACTCATCTCAACAGAAGATTAAACCCATTTGCTATAAAACATTATCATGGAGTATTAGTGCCTATGAGCATTATTTAATCATTCATTGTGCTTATGCTAGATTAGAAACAAAATCAATACCCTTCACTCTTAACTACTTCCTCTCTATGAAAAGAAAACAAGTTATATGATATTGCCAGAAATATGAGGTGGAAATCCAGTGTCCAGTGAAGCTGATAGACTGTCATCGTGCTCAAATCTCATTCGGAACAGTTCCAGTGGCTACATGTAATACAGGGCCTGGTTGAAGAGAGATATTACATATCTCACTAATTACTTAAAATTTAATACACAAGTAGATTTGTGTTTCATGTTGTGCTTCCATTGCACAAGATGAGTGATGATAAACCACTGAAAAACAATGCTGGGAAAGACTAATGTTCTTTGCAGCATCTGCTGAAACTGGAGTTGACTGTGACCACTGCATTTCTGTAAGACAGAAACAAACAGAAACCTAAGAAACTTTGGTGGGGAGATTTTTTGAGACCAAGACTATGTTGGAGCATCCCATTTCAAGAAAACAGGAGTGTGTAATATTTCAGCTGAATGCAAACCAGGCTGTGACAGTATGTCATAGCATATCTTGTGTGTCAATTGTTTTCTCCTTTGGGTAGCAGAGCAAAAAAAGAAGTGTTTTGTATGCCATCTGTTTAATGTGATCCTACACTTGTTCTCAAACCAACCATATGACCAGTCCATGTATGTGCCAGAAGAGATCACTCTTTTCCATTGTTTGTTTGTGTTTTAAAAAGAAGTCTCCCCACCCTTTAGTAAAGAAGTTTCTTGAACTAAATGGCATACCTCTTGATTTTATGCCCATTTATTGGGCCCCTAAATTCGTGCCTCTAAATATGCTTCAGTAAGGCAATCTTCTTCCATTGGAATGTGTTTCACCTTGCTAAATTAACAACTGAAATATGATTAATCACTTTTCCCCTGGGGTCATTTATTATGAATGGTTCATGTAGTTACTACATGGAGCATCTTTCTAGGGTGGTATGATAAAGTGAATGCTTTTACAAATTGGATTCTTGCTTGGCTAGTGCCTATTCCTATTACCTGTGTGAAACTGCATGACTGACTCTGCAGACTAATATTTTGAGAAACTGTTCTAATATCTCAAAAATCTCCAACCAATAACCAAAACCCACCAAAAAATCCAAACCAAACAAAAAACAAACAACAAACAAACCCCTAAAACAAAATAAACAAAACCACAAACAACACTTCAAAATCCCTAGCAACCAAAAGTTTCTGTACTATCTGCCAGTCTCAAAACAATTCCCTATCCACTGTAGTTTATATTTGCAAAATAAAAAATGATATAAGCAAAAAATTGATGTAATGAAGTCTCTGTAAAAGTTTTGGTGTTTTTGGAGTGCTACTTAAAAACATTCTCTAATATAGAACACTTTAACATGAAACATGACTGTCAAAGGAAAATATTTTCTTTTATGGGCAAACAAAAAGTGAAATTACACTTCTGTCCCTAAGACATCACAAGAAAAGAAGCATGCATGCCTGCAAAACCAGTCTATTTAAACCAAATTTCATCTAACTTTTAAGAAGCTATCTTTGCATCTGATGAATGTGATGTGTCCATTGTGATAAGATCAATCTTGAGAATCACTACATTAAACATATATATTTTCTTATATATTTTTTCTTGCAACCTCTTTTTACTTTTGAATCAATATCTTCTCAACATTTAATTTTGTTGTTGGAATAAATGCCTCAGTCATAAAACCTCCAAATGTTTTATTCAAATGTGCTGAAGGAGACTTCCATAGAAGCAACTGGGAGTAGTGTGCCATAGTCTCTTCATGGTCACGGTGCTGTAACTGTTTAAAAAATTTCCTCAGAGTATCACAATCTTTGTTTCTGAGGCAGTCACTAAAACTAGTGCCTGTGACCTTCATTCTGAGGAAAATCAGTTTTTGACTGAGGAGAATGAAAATAAAATCAATGTTGGGGGAAAAGTGAAAAATATTAAAGCTATTTCTCTAAAAACCACTTATATTTGTACTGTCCCCAAAAAAGTTTTCATATAAACAAATTAGTTTCTCCTCTATTTTAATTGTATGTATTTTAAGAGAAATGTATTAACTGGAGGAAATTTAGAGCATAATGTGTGTCCATTTAGTTTGTCATGACCTAATGTAGATTTTATTTATGTTTTTTAAAAAACATCCTTATAACAGCACTTAAGGCTCTTTGGTAATAGCAAGCAGAACCATTCATGCCCTTAATGTTGTTAAAATAGAGCAAAGGTGCATGTTGAATATCACATCACATTATATTTTGTATTTAAAAACCTGATTTAATCTCTTCCTTTGAAATGGAATATCCTATTATGGTGGATTCTGAGGCGTGCTGAAGTGAAGGCGCTTTAAATCACTCCAGGAGCTGACTTGCTGTGAGTTGCAGTGGTGCAAATACAGGTTTATGTTGAATTAGCACAAAAGCGAAGTCAGTCTGTGCAGAGAAGTGGTACTGCTAATAATTACCTAATGTGATGGGAAATAAGTACACTCTAAAAGTATTTGTAGAGAAACTCAGATATATGTTAAAAGTTTATTCACTGGGAAAAAAAAGAAGGATTAAAAAAATATCCCACTGATTTCAGATCCCAGTAGAAGTCTAAAATAATTGAGGCTTCCCCTCAACACACACTTTCATTTTTTCCCAAGAACCCACATCAAACACATTGAAGAATGCAGGTTTCCAAGACCCAGTATGAACTTAAGTAGGTTGGTTAGGGATGCTTTGCAATGCAGAGTCAAGCTTCCTTCTGGGTATTTGCCATGTTTTCTTGCAAAAAGGATCTTTTCAGTTAGAAATATCTATATAAATAACTGTTCCTTGAAAATTCTTCTGCATGAATACCCTTTGTTAGTTTACCACCCCTACTTTTACGGCCTGATTATATCAGTGTTTCTGCAAAAAATGATATGTGAGGTCCAAAATAAATTAATTTTCTCTGATCTTCATAATTCCTTGGGACATGTCATATATAAAAATAAGTCGTCTGTGCCAAACTACAAATTATAGGGGAGTAATTCCTACCCTGGATTTTCTGGATCTGCTCCTGCTCTTGAAACCCAGGATGCTGCTGCGCTTCTTTGCTGGCTCATGCCCCAAGACTTCTGTAAAATTGTTACACAGTCAACCCTCAAATGCTAATATTTGGGAATGAGGGGTTTTCAGTGCTCCCACATGCAGGACTTTGCATTTGTCAATGTCATATGGGAGTGGTCAAAGCTCTTCTGTATGCAGTAATGTTTTTTCCTTTATTGACTTAAATTTGAATTTTTCCATTGTTAAATCTGTTAAAGCAGAATGTATACTGCAGCCTTATGTCATTGTTCCTGATGATTAGGTTTTTAAGTAGAAGACATGGGAAGCAAGAAAATGTAGAGCAAAACCAGCAACATTTAGTGGCAGATAAGAATGAAATTATTAGAGAAGTAAAGAAGTAATATAATAAATTCTTGTGTGAAGATTCTTGGAGTGTCAGACTTTTGAAAATCAATACACCAATATATGAAAATTATTCATTGGTTATTTAATTACTGCAATATTGCCTGGGATCTTTATATTATGCTTATTTAGTTCTTGGGAAAGGAAACTTGAGTAGCCCAGAGGATTTTTATTTAAATCCAAATCTTATTTTATAAGACATATTCCAATTATGCCATATTCTACATTTATCAACTGCTTGGGTGAGCTGTATTTTATTCATCCTGCATGTAGTACCACAGGTTCCATCAAGGTGTCCCTCAAGCCTGCAGCACAGAAGCAAAAGCAACAATTAAGCCTAAAAACTGAGCTTAAGAAAAATCAATAAGCTTACTGGACTACTTTAGACTTCCTTTCAATGGCATTATAGGTGTATTGTACATGAAGAGTAGGAAAAGATCTCATACACAAATAATCAGTATTTGACTTCATGGATGTGACTGGGAAAATTTCAGTTGCCTGTTTTGGTAAAATCCATTAGTCATTTTTATTGCCTTTCTGCAAGCACACATGGAAGTAAAGCAGGTTTTCTGAAAAACTTAGAGACATGTCACACAAAAGCTCAAACAGAGTTGATGGAAGCAGAACTGTAAGTAAAAGTCAGAAAATGTATTTAAGAAAAGATCTTTTCCCAAAGCCTATATTTTCACAAATTAGAATCTTTTGTTTTACTTTGATCTGTTAGTATTACCTTTTTTCTTCTTCTTAATCTCCCAGCAGGAATTCCATTGAATTCCAATTTTCATCATCTATGCAACCACCACAAAACGTGGTACTTGAACGCCTCCTTTTAAATCCAGGTTGGACAGCTCTTTGAGCAACCTGGACTAGTGAGAGGAATCCCTGCCCATGTAAAGTGGGTTGGGACTGGGTTAGATTTATGATTCCTTCAAACCCAAACCTGTCGATGGTTCTGTGATTCTCTGATCGCAGATATTAGACACTGCACATGAAGAAACAATGGGGCAAACCAAATGAACTAGACAACAATGTGCCAGCTAATTCGGAGATTAGCTTCACTTCCATTTGATACTTTCACATAAATTCTTCCCTTCACATGCTTTTCCTCTGCAGTTGGACAATCAACTTCATCTCCCTCTGATTCAATTTTCCATTTGTGTAAGTATTATAATAATATTTATCTCTACAGGGACTTGTGTACCTAATGCAATATTGCAAGGCATTTTCAGATATTGCAGTAGCAACAAATAATACAAACATGAGTGTGATAGAGACTGCTTCATCTTAAGAGTTTAAGTGTGTACCCATTTTACTGTGTTTTCTTAGGGACACGTGGTTTCCTTTGATATGATAATAAAACCACTGATAATGCTGACAGGATTTAGGAGCATTCAGTGGGAGAATCATACAATGACAGACAAAAAAAGGGCTGCAGCTACTTCCCCATGAAACCTTCTTTATACATAGCAGTAGTTTGCTTTTTACTTTGCCTCCTATGGAGCATCACAAATTATTTCCTCACCTTCTGATAAGATGAAAAAAATATTCCTTTGAAATTAACTGGAGCCTAATTCACTTCTGAATTCTCTGTACATGGACTTCCACTAGGAGCTTTTTATTCAGCTGATGATTGTCTGTATCTTGTCTTCATTTTCAGGGATAAAAAGATCTGAAGTTTTTCTGAACATTTTGCTGTTGCCAAGGTGATGAAACACCAGCTCTGAGATTAATGGTTTGTCTCTTGGTGCATGTGTTGGAGAGAGGGTCTGAATGCATATGCACACATACATGGGATTTTTAGTCAACAGACTTCACACATATTCAGTTTTGCAGGAAGAAATGTTATTCTAGATGATCTTTAAGGCCACTTCCGAACCAAACCATTCTATAATTCTGTTATGATATCTCAGTATTTTAGGTAGATTGTGGCAGATTGGCCCTGGTTCTGATTGGAAAGTAAATACTAACCAACTTTGGAGTTAAAGACAGTGGCACTTGAAGGTTAAAAATATAACTCATTTTATGAAGATTTAAAATTTAATTTTTAGGATTCTTCTATTTCAGTGCCACAAGATGTCAGTGCGGTTTAAGCAACAGCAGAGCACTTTCAGAATGTGAACTGCAATGAAAATAGACAGAAGAAAAGAAAGAGAATATCTACAGTTAATTATAAGGTCTGTTCTCAGAGAAATACATCTGCAGTGTCTACATGGCCTTTTTTTTATTTTTCCCACTTCTGGTTCATACTCTGTATAATTACAATTATAATGAACATAAACATAAAAATTCTAAATAGGAGCTCATTTATATCCCTGTCTGCATTTTACTTTTCTTCTAATTCAACAGTTAATGAAAAAGCTGCACCTAAATACATTTTATTGCTCAACAGAGCAGCATTTTTGTTTCATCATGTTGAATTTTGATGATACTTTCCTAAGTTTTGCTCAGACTTTGTGAAAGGAAAAGGAGGATGAGGAAGAGGAAAAAATCAAACCCAAACCAAACTCACTTGTAGTAATGACACATCCACCTCACTTGTAACAGGAGCTCATCTGTTTCTATTAAAATGATCCCATAGAATGGGTAGTTAATCATCAAGAAAATTCATTACTGAATGTCACCAGGAAACTGTGTACTCTGGCAAAGTAACAGTGGACAACCATTTGAGCTTTAATTCAGCAGTGTATTCCCCTCAAAAGGCTGCTTTGCTCTTTATGAAATTGGGACCAAAGTTAATGGCATGAAAAATGGGTATTTGAAGTTAGTAAGCTTCTTTGACTACAAGGACAGAGTCCTTCCTGCCTAAGTACCAGCAAATATCTTATGCCAGCAAATATCTCATATTGGGTGTCGTTAAATAATGTTTTTGAATTTTCACAAAAGTGGAGCTGTTACATGCAAGGCCAAAGCAGGAGGAATCTCCTATCCAAAAATCATTGTTTCCATGATTTTATCTTTTGTGATGTATCTTTTACTGATGCAAAATGGTCCTTTTGCACAATGCACGAAGCAATGAATTTGTTCACGTGGCTTGGCCTATGTCCATGTGAGCATTAGTAGTGCTTAAAATGCTTGTACTCCTCTCAGAGACAGTTTGGGAACT
This sequence comes from Anthoscopus minutus, assembly GCA_013399455.1. NCBI lineage: Eukaryota > Metazoa > Chordata > Aves > Passeriformes > Paridae > Anthoscopus > Anthoscopus minutus. The sequence continues at coordinate 43,576 of VWYI01022053.1, forward strand.
TTGTAAAGAATCTTTTACTATTTAGGAGATTAAGTGGACAAATACATGTTTCAAAACCGCCTTATGGACAGCACACAGGGGCTGACACAGCCTGAAATATGAGTATAAAACTCAGCCTGAAAAAATCAACAATTTAAGGGCAGAGATGTGTGAAAGAACAGCATTTGTATATGCATGTTGGAAACTAAATGAGGGCCCTGAACAAAAGGGCTTGATTGAAGGTACTTCTGCCTACCCACGGCCTGTTTCTGTACAGACAATCTGCTCAGGCTTATGAGGGGTATTTTTGTGTGTATAGGCTGATATAGTGCTAAACCACCCCCTGTGCCCAGTTTAATGAAGTTTAAATGCCCCCAACTAACCTCAGAGCTACCACTGACATCCCTGGCAAGGAGAGCACCTTCTAACCAGAGCACTAAGCACAAGTAATTATGTCTTATCATTCCCTTAACTGGGACTATTCCCAAGGAAAACGTATGACTGCCATCTTGGTAAGTCAGGATTCAAGTTGTATTCAATGCAATACTGCCTCAGTATTATTTAGAGAACGGCAAAACCAGCATGAGGCAAATAACTCTAGGGGAAGAAGCAAGCTCTTGCTCCGTATCTCACTCAGTATCAGCCAAGTCTTGCATGAGAGTCACAGATGGCCCCAAAGTGCTACCCAATATCCATTACCTTTTCTTTTTCTCCAAATAATAAGTGAAGAAGTAATTTGTTTACAAGCCACATTCTCTTTTTCTCTGCTGGGTGCTTCAGATGTCAGCATGATAGAAGAGCAGGGGGATTTGTACATTGGCCAAGGATCTGCTGCACGACCTGTTATCACTGGGGATTTGCATGAAAACAGGGCATCCAGCAGCTGCTTCCACAGGTTCATATCTGTCCATGCAGAGAAATAGCCACAGTATCAGCGGTAATAACCTCTTGTGTTGTAACCTGTACCTTTCTCCATCTTCAAACTAGATGGGTGTCTTTTGGGGGAAAGTTGTTTTTGGCTTGAAACACACATCATGCTGCAGGATGTTTTTGGAGACAGAGGCAATTTTTTACTCACTAGAATAAAATCTGTGTGGAAAGTAAAAATACTGATCTGGAGTAGCAAGATCAAAGAGACTGCCATGTCTTTGTATCTTATCAAATTTTAAGGTGAGATAGATAGAGGTAGCTAGTCAACTAATTTGATATAAACAAAAAGAATTGCACTGTGTTTTGTTGAATTTCTCTGTTTTATTAGCTTCCAACCCTGATGACACCTGTTCATTTATTCTATAAATAAGATTGAATTCTTGTCTCTGGTTTGGAATTGCATCGAGCATTTGGGATTATTCATTCTTCTATGCCTGGAGCAGTAATTATGCTGATAGGTAGGAATGGACCTTCTTTAAGGGTCTCTGATATGATATTTACAATCCTAACATAAAATCAGCCTCTTCCTAGCAGAAAAAACAAGGAAAAATAAAAAGCATTTGTAAAAGAATTATTTTCTCTCCACACTCCTTATCAGAATAATAGCTTAGGTAGAATCTAACCTGTATATATTTGGATATGGCTTTCAAATTTGCTTGCTTTCAGCAGTCAGCAATAAATTCTGGTTATTTGAATTCCATTTCTGCAATCCAGGATTTTGAAGGCCTTCTTTTATTTCAAATCTGCTGTCAAGATTTTAACTTCTAAAAATATATCAGGAAAATGCAATGAAAGCCAGACAAATTAGTATAGGAGTGAATAACTTGGAAAACACTCCCACTCCAACATTATATAAATATGTGTTAAATTATGGCAGCTATGGTAATAAGCTTCTGTGGATAGCCTCAAAAGCTATAAAACAGACTGTTTACTCTAAAACCCAGGACAATCTTTTGAGTCTTCTGATTCTGTCATATTGTTTAAATACAGGTGAATGAACACTGTTCATTTCCAAATGAAAATCAATTTCTTTTTTTTAAAATGAAGGGTTTGACAGAGGTCATAGCTCTGAAAACTGTGACTAAGACTGTAAGTCTTTATGATGCAAACTTTCTACATTATTTTTAAAAAAACATGAAGTCATTTTTCAAAATTACTTTCTTTATAAATTTTTTTTCTAGTTGCAATATATCACATAATTTCTCTTTATTAACCATGTGATTTCTTCTAATTTATGTTGCATGGAACATTACTGTAGAAGGTCACTCAAGAAATTTAATTTCAATTTAACCCTTCTTTGGAAATGTCTTGGACAGCTCACAATATATTATTGGTTTACTGGTTTGTTATCTTTACATTGAGTGAAATTGTCGTTTATCTGTTTTGACTGTAATTTATCTGTTTCAATTACTTGCTTCACTCTCAAAATGAGTTGTGACAACTTTTTGCAGTTATTTGGGAGACTGAGGTAAATGCTAGCTTTACTGTACTAGCACTCAAAAAATGTAGGAATAATTAGTTCCTATTTCTGTGCTACAGAACAAGCCAGAACTTGCCCCAAGTTAAATCAATTCTTATAATAACACTAGGTTAAATTGTATCACTCTGCAGAGGACTTGAAACTGCTAAAATAAGTCAACTGAGCATTTTCCCATATTATCACCACCATCTCTATCTGTTTATATGGATTCTTATTGGAAAGTAGAACAGCTACTGAGATCCTGAGTGTAAGAAAGGGACTTAAACTTCAGAAGGAATTATGCAGTGCTCGGGCAGCCCTGAGGATCAGGAAAGAAGAGATATTATACCGATATCTGTTTGGTCTTGAAGCAATGTATTACACACAGTTTGATCAAACCCTCTGTGTCTGTTTGTGCATGCACTTACATGAGTGAAGTATTTTACAGAGATTTATGTTACATTAGTCAGCTTTTCTGTCTTATGCTTTTTGAGATGAGGGATGCTTTTTCTGACACTATGGATAATAGATCTGAGAGGAAAAACTACAGCTGGAGGAGAAACAGGGATTTTAGGTTTGTGCCTAACAACACGGCATATACAGAAGATGAGCTTTGGGACAATAATGGGTTTTGCTATTTGTATAGGAATATTTAATCTGTGTACTTTGTCTGCCTCCCTCAGTGACTAGAATACCAGTGTATGGTATAGTGCTGGAGACACAGGCAGTAAACTAGTTGAGTTCACAGAGGCTAGGAAGGCTAATTTCTTTCTGTAAGTAATTTTGTCTTTGGGAATATATTTTAGTCCATTTGTCGTCAAGTAGAGCAAAAAGTTTAAAATTATCATACAATTTTGATGTTTCACTTTATTTTGGTATTAGCCACAAGTAATTGTGGCTTTTCTGAAAGGGCAGACAATCCCCATAATCTTTGCTCTTGCTCTAATTCACTGTGTCATTACTGTGGACCTCAAAAGGCCAGCAACTTCAGATCGAATTGTGCTGAATCTCACCCATTTCACTTCAAGCTCACCAGAAGATATGAGAAATAAAACTGATCAGGCTCTTGTGGAGCAGCCAAAGGGCCATTCACAAAGATACACTACTGCTATCCAAATAAGAATTCAGAATATTGATTCTCCTAGTGTGTTAACATATTGAATTAGCATAACATCAGGTATATAAATCAATAAAATTTTTCAACAACAGGTAAACATGTTAAATAAGCTATACACATATATATGTATGTATGTATGTGTATGCAAAACTGTATAGAGATTTGAAGATATATGAAAGCACATTCTTCAGAGCTGTAAAAAAATTGGAGTGCTTTGGTGTCTGCAAGTTATTTGCATAGTATTTTATATAATATTTATTATTCTTCACTGATGCCTGAGTCATCTTGTTAATCAAAATTAATAATATTAATCAAAAAGTGTGTTTTAACACCAGAATGTTACAAGGGATTTTGTTTTGTTTTGTTTTGTTTTGTTTTGTTTTTTCTTAGGGAATGGTTGATTTCTTTTGTTTTTCTCAAATGGCAACCCACAAGCTTGGATCAGGATCTGATCAGGAGATGTTAATGAAGCAGTTATTTTGATTCTGCTTTGTTTATATGCCAATAAAATTAAGCAAAATTTAGTTCCTTGGTAGCATAGCAAAACAAAACACAGCAAAAAGAAGGTACCTTTCTTATTCATTTTAGTATTTTTTATCCTAAAATAACATAATCATCACACTTGGTTACTGTTATGTTCCTATCACTGGTCTTATTGCTCTTTTAGTCAAAACCAAAACAAATTATTTTTCTTAATTTAGATAAATTGTCAAAAATCAATTTTTCTAAAGATGAGGATGGCCTAATAAACTTTCTTATGAGCTGTAACCTGATAAAACTAATGTTGAATAACTTTTCAGTTTAACCTTGTACATGAATTTTACAAAAGATGGATTGATAAAAAGGTTGAATTTGCGGTTGCATCTACCCTTCTGTTACTACATTGGTGGGGTGTATAAACTTGTAAGTGTAGATGCTAGGAATGTATTATTATAGATACTCTGTCAATAGTCCATCAATAATTCAAGATATAATTTAGAAGTAAGATTATATTCAATACATTACTACTGTTTGCTGCTTTGTTTCAATAACAACTTAGCAAAAAGATAATTTAATTTATTTATTTGGGCAAACATAAACCTATCCTGTGGAGTTTCTATAGATAATAGGAATATGAAATTTTGTAATCTCCAGTGCAAGAAGTTGGTAGAATCAGTGAAGCACTGAACATTTCTTATATTTGAATAATGAGAAACAAAAAATCTGTGCTCATCTGAGATAATTTTTCCCTGGCTATGAATTAGGGTGTTCAGATAACCTTAGTTTCTTTAATATCACCTTCATTACCATATTACTAAACCACCAAAACAAAATGCAGCACTGCACAGGCTCTGACAGAGAGGAACCATATTGTGCTTTTATTCAATTCATTCTTTTCCAGTAGCTTTTCCTCTCACTCTCCATTATGTCCCTTCCCTTGTCACGCAGCTAGTCTTCATTATTGTGGCATAATTTGTTCAAGCGGAGGAGGAGGAGTGTTCTGGTCCAAAGATTGCCAGGCTGAGGCTGACTCTGTTTTCCTGTGATAAGGAGTTGCACACTGTGTATTCCACCACCAAGCCATTTCTGATTCAGAGTTGTGCCTTGTCTTCCATCTGTCTAGATGGCTCACAATAGAAGGAGTGAATTCTTGGTACCTCAGCCTCAGAGATTAAAACAGCCACACTGAATTGGGTTTGAATCTTTTTAATTGAGAGCCAGTGGAGCATGTGTGAGATACTCTGTGCTTCGCTTCTGTGTGATGTGCTGCACTGCGCACTCCGCAGTTTGTGTGCTATATTCAAAGTCAATACCCAGTCAGTACCAAAGTTCATTTTTGCAAGTGTAATTACAAACAGAGTTACAAAATGGCAGGGACAACTGTATTTTCAGCCATTTTGGGCCACAGCTACCTGGGAAACCACAAGCCAGAGATGACATCACTCTACACATTTGATTACAGCAGGATTGCATTCAGTGATTAAAGCTGAGAGATTTTACGAAAACAGAGAGTTCCACTCACTGTTTCTAAATTCTACATTACTTTAGCTGAAAAATTACGTCTTGTATCTTCTTTTCTCCTCCTCATCTGTTCAAAACATCCCTCAGCACTAAGCTTAGGCAAGACCACAAGTGTCTTCCCATTTAACGACTCTACTCAATTTCAGCCGTTCTAAAGGCATGGTGTTTCTGAGATTAGAAGTAATTTTTTTCCCAAAATGTTAAATTTTGAAAGATTTTTTGGGGTTCTTCTATCTCCTTAGAACAAGCATCCTTAAAATTATTTAAACATTCTTCAAAATGCAAAAATTTCCTTATAAATTTCTTCAGAACTGCTAAATCAAAGTTTATGGAGGGAGAGAGGGAGGGAGGAAGGGAGGCAGGCAGGCAGGAAGGTAGGAAGGCAAGCAGGCAGGAAGGCAGGCAGGCAGAGAGGGAGGCAGGCAGGCAGGCAGGCAAGGAGGGAGGGAGGGAGAGAGAAAGAGAGAAAGAGAGAGAAAGAAAGAGAGAAAGNCTTTCAAAACTCAGAGATTTCTTTCTCTCTGGTTCTTTATGACAGTGACTGTTCACGGATAAAAAAAGATTATGTGTATGATATGAAAGGTTTCTGCACAAAGGGAATGTACAGATAATATGAAAGGGATTTGTCCCTGTAGGAAATTAGCTCCTATCCTGGAATAACATTGATTAAATCCTTTGTTTCCTTTCATCTAGTCTTACTCTCTTCGTACCAGTTCTCAAGAGAATGAACTTCTATTCTGCTGAGGTATTTAATCAACTTAAAAAGCAATTTTATTGCTCTGTGCATTTTTAATGCTATAAACTCAATCCTTTAAATAATAATTAGTGACACAGTCACTAGATACTGTATATCTTGAAATTACTATGACTTATAGTGTTACTGTAGGAAATCCAGTATTTCCTGTTTCATGAAAAGATCTGAGTTTCAAGTCCAAGTATAGTAACAAGCTGGTCAGGAATTATGGCTGAAGCAACAGAGCTTGATATGGTCTCTATTTACATTGCCACCTTGCCTGAAACTAGGCTGTTCCTTATGATAAATCCCAGTCCTGAGAAAAATGTGTGGAGTTTGTTACACTTGGGTCAGGTGGAGAGTGTTGTCATTCTCTTACAGTTAAATCTTCTGCAAGGAGTCATTTAAATCTCTAATCTGAATCACATTCAAATCTGAATGTGCGCATGATCTTTTACCTAGTTGTCTTTGACAAACAATTTCTCCAAGACTGGCAATCTGGCTTGATTTCTAAAAACTGAAAAATACCTGGAGTTATTAAGAGAGTTTTTATTCTCTTTTCTTCTTCTTTCTCAGGGCTTTGGTGATCTTATACTCCATGTTTGGTTTTCAAAAATAATAAAATAATTCCAGTCAGTTTGGGGTTTAAAAAACAAAGCAAAAAAAACCACCTGAAAAACCACCACCAAACCCCAGTCTGAAATATTTATACAATTTTTGGAAAGCCCTTGGAGAATGATGTGTTGTTTCTTTTCTTCCAGCACGCTGTAAATGAACTGTATATGATGATATTATATATACAGTTCATATGCATATAATGTTTGTTAGTCAGTTTATACCATATTGCTGTAAATAACTTGACTCTGAAGAAATTGATTTTAAGTTACATTAATGTTCCCTAAAACCAACAGAAGAACCTCGCTTCTGTTTCTTTGTTTAGTCAATGTAAGATTTTCTCTTAATGTTTCACATATTGAGACATAGAATCTAGATCTTGATCTTGAGATCAAGGAGACTAATTAAAAATTATTAGCAAGATGCCTGAACTCTGTATTCTTATGTGAAATTATTTCAGAGAAATAATTATTAAGTTTGTACAAAGTTGTGTGGTAGGAGTAGATTACAAGAAGTCTTTTTGAGAAAGAAATTGCATTCATTTAGTGCTGTAGACCTATTGTGTATTGAAGAAAAAGGTCTGATGCATTTTCTAGAAGCACCACATGATGTGTTTCACTTTAGTCCAGCGCTTTGACTGTTTATAGTTGTTATTGCTGTTGTTATTGTCTAGGTTTCAAAATATTGTTCGTATTCAAATAATTTTATTACAGAGAAGTGTCATGTTATCAATTCTCTTGGCTTTTCAAAAAGTTTATGCATCATTGTTTTCCTTTCTTTCTGTCACTATCCAGTAAGTGGCCTTCAGATGTTGAAACTCATGTTGAGATTAGATAGTGTCAACAGAGTTTGCCTTGAAGTCCCTGGTGTTCCAGAACTTTAGAATTATTCCTCTTGGAAAACAGTAGTCAAATTCTCATTTCAACATTATGTTGAACCAGAATCATTGAGCTTTCCATTGAGAATTCAAAGTGACATTTGAGAATTCTCTATTCTGTTAATTCCACTGTTAGACACCTTAAAAACATAAGCAAATGCACTTAAATCAACCTTCAGTGTCAAAAGCTTTCTCATAGCATTCTCCTGAAGAAACTCACTGCTCGTGATTTACTTGGGTGTACAGTTTCCTGGGAAAAAATCTAGCTGGATGTCTCAGAGTGGTGGCAAACAGACTTGAATCCAGTTAGTAGCTGGTAACAAGTGCTGTTCTTCTGCACTTAAAATATCTTTATTAATACTTTGTGTGAAAGTATCAAGGGCGCTCTTGGTAAGTTTGCAGATGACACTAGCTGAGTGTTGATTTGCTGTAGGGCAGGAAGGCTCTACAAAGGGATCTAGACCAGCTGTATCAATAAGCTGAGACCAATGGCATGAATTTCAACAACCACAAGTGCTAGGTCCTGCCTTTGGCTTACAACACCCCCATGCAGGGCTACAGGCTTGAGAAAGAGTGGCTGGAAAGCTGTGCAGTGCAAAAGGATTTGGGGTAGCTGAACCAATGTGTGCCCAGGTGTCCCAGAAGGCCAGTGCCATCCTGGCCTGTATCAGCAATAGTGTGGCCAGAGGGACCAGGGCAGTGATTGCTCCCCTTTACTGGGGACTGCTGAGGCCTCACCTCAAATCCTGTTAAATTTTAGGTGCCTTCATAATAAGAAAGACATTGAGGTCCTGGAGCATGTCCAGAGAAGGGCAATGCAGATGGGGAAGGCTCTGGAGCACAAGTCTGGTGAGGGAGCTGGGGGTGTTTATCCTGGAGAAAAGGAGGCTAAGGAGCAACCTTAGTGCTCTCTACAACTGCCTGAAAGGAGGCTGAAGCCAGGAGGAGGTTGGTCTTTTTTCCCAAGTAACAGGACAAGAGGAAATGGCCTCAAGTTTTACCAGAGGAGGTTTAGATGAGATACCAGGGAAAAAATTCTTCTTTTTTGTCAAGCACTGAAACAGGCTGTCCAGGGAAGTGATTGAATAACCATACTTAAAGGTATTTACAAGACATGTAGGTGTGGTACTTGAGGACATGGTTTAGTAGTGGGCTTGATAGTGCTGGATTAATGCACTTGATGATCTTAGAGGTCTTTCCTAAACTAAAGCAGTCTATAATTCTGTGATTCTATACTCAGAATGTACATAATTGCTCAAAAATCTATACTCTACATTCAAATGTGTAGTGTACTGAATTTTATGCTAATTACAAAGGATTGGATTTAAAGCCTGAATGTGTCATAGAAGAATCTCTTCAATACCAGTAGATCTTACAATAAACTTTATAAAAAATCTGCTAGATATGACAAACACTGCAGTTTCTATATATCACCATGAGACAGTGAAGAACAAAATTGCAGTTTGAAACAATACATGTGACTGTTACAGAGATTGCTTGTAAAGAAAATCCTAATACACATTACAAGATAACTTTTCTAGACTTCCTGGTTGTTCCACCATTGTCCAGGTAACCAAGTCGCTTAAACAAAAACCTTTTATTTGGAGTAGAACAGTTTATAAGCAACTTCATCTCAAATAAGAAAGTATGTCTATGCAGTTATGAATCCTATTAGAAGGGTCTATATTGAGTTTTAGAAGCCATATCACAGTGATCCTACTTAAATTGACAATTACAGTGTGTTTTGCTTATGGCTGGCTTCAGACACTGTGCAATTTACTAAGTAATAGGAAAAATGTAATTTGCTATATGCAAACATCTATTAGTATTCTTTGCCAATTTACTTTTACAACTATGAGAAAGACCATTAGCAAGATTTTCTTAGTGCACTACAACCTTACATTTTATTTTTAAAATTATTCTGTAGGGTATCAGAATTACAACACAAATACCTTGTAATAGTTTTCCAATATGCTATAAAAATAAACATGGATTGATTTGATGTGAAACGGAGTTGATTAGGGAAGCTTTGAGAGTAACAGTCATATCAGCTTATGAGTTTACAAAGACAATGAGACTTTACAGTATAGAAAATCATAGATGAGTGCAAAGTATATTGCCTCTCAAAAACATTTCCACTGTGAGAAGCTAGCTCTTTGTGAAAGCAGTCTTATTCACCTCCAAGTCATACAACCACTTTCTAAATTCAATTCTTATGGAATCCAAAGTTTCTTATCAGCCATTTATGTGTTCCTTAGTGTGAGCACAAAGATGATACATCCCATATTAATTACAGAGGACTTCAGTATATAAGCAAACTAAATACTTACTCTTCCTAGACTATTTCTATTTGCCAGAGTAACATGAAGAACAATTTTCCCTGAATGTAAGGAGAATGAGCTACCTATTTCAGAAATTAGTCAAATAATGTTAAAATTACCACCAAAAAAAATTAAAAATTGACATTTTTAGGAAATTGGACTCAAGAAAACCCAAACAAAAAACCCCACAAAAAACAAAACTAAAGAAACAAAAGCCCAAATTTTTTTTGCCGTTTTCCCATGAAACAAACAAAAATTATATTCTCTCAGAAGACTATTTTGTGGATTATTTTGTCCTTTACCAAATTTTGTAAAAATTAAAAACCTTTAACACATATTTGTAAATTCTTTTATCAATGTGTCAATAAATAATTTTCATGAGTAGAGTTTTGTAAGATATATATAGACTGTTTTATTAAGAAAAATGCCAAACCAGTCAACACAAGCCAACTGCCTCAATATAGTTAATTGTGATGGTTATGCACAGTGTCATAGTTTATTTGGACTATCTAAAAATCTATGCCAAGATTTTATTATTTTTCTGAAGCAGCTAATTTAGGATGATAAATTGAATTCTGTCTTCAGCCAGTGAAGAGATATGAGTACTACACAAAAAAGATGCCACAATGACAGTTCTCCTATATTTTCAGTATAGATGTATCCATGAAACTCCTTAACTTCCTACAAATAGATTTTGCTGTTAGAAATTCAGTTCCTATGTCTACAGAGTTAATTGTATTACCATGAGCAGACTTTAATCTGTTTTACAAAAGGTATATGTCATATGATCATAGCACGCAATTTGTCTTGCTTGCTTTAACCTGGTACAGTTCATAAGTCAGGTACACACCGCATGACTCCATTTCAAAACCATTCAGAACTAAGTGAAGAACCTGTCCCATGTTCCTGAATCCTGTGGGGAAAAAGCACCTTGGAAATTCTTGTAGACACCAGAAAGTCACTGCCAAAGACAGGAGTATTAAGCAGTTAATCAGATTTGTGGTGTGGTAGGTGCTGCTCTCTAAAATAGCAGGGTGCTGAGATACACCACAGGGTCTACTTTCATCTATGCAGCTGTTGAACAGGTTTGTTACCTCCTTGCAGATGGAAGAATGACAGTGCGGGTGCTAATCAGGCCTGTGGGGCTGAGCAGGATAATGGTTGGCTCATCTGCTTCAATCTGACAGCTGAAATTGCTCAAAGATTTTCAGGCCCTAACAGAGACACACATTGCCAAGAGAGTGCTCTAGTGCCATTTGTCTGCCAGTCTGCTTGGGGACCATGTTGTTGTTTTCCAGACTGCATGAAAAATACCATATTTGTATTCTAGTCAGGTTCTTCTCATTATAAAACAGCACAGAGGGTACTTGGCACTGCAGAAGAGGTGACCCAAAACAGCTTACCTGTAACTCATTGTATTTTCCTGGCAGATGAGAAAAATAGCAAGCTCCTAAACACCATGAGAGGGTGAACTCTTGCAAATAAGACAAATTGATTTTGTACTGGAGCATTACTACTGGGAGGTGCTGGCTCTGATTTCTCTGTGATTTGCTGTGAAGTTTTCATTGTTCAGACATCACAGGTTCTCCATTTTGAGATTTCTGCTTCAAATAAAAAAAGTATAAATTTTGATTTTCTGTTCTGCCACTTAGCTCTGTATTGCTTCATAAGTGTTTCTGCTGACTTCTTTGACTCTTGGAATAGTGACATATTTCCCATGATGATTAAGGGCACCAGGTTCTGGATTTTCTATCTTTGCAGAGACTCATACTCTCTATAATTCTCACTGTTGCTTCTGTGTTGGCAGACCTTCTCTGTGGCATGGAATATGTTGCCCAGAAGCCCAGGAAAGTGATGGAATCACCACCTATGGAAGTATGCAAAAGGAATGTGGATGTGACATTTGGGGACGTATTTTAGTGGTATACATGACAGTACTGGGTTAATGGCTGGACTGAGCCTTGGAGCCCTTTTCCAGCCTGCACAATTCTGTGGTGAAATGACCATAACACCCGACTGTCCAATCTGACTTGAGGAAAGGGCAATGCAGATGGGGAAGGCTCTGGAGCACAAGTCTGGTGAGGGAGCTGGGGGTGTATATCCTGGAGAAAAGGAGGCTCAGGGGCAACCTTAGTGCTCTCTACAACTGCCTGAAAGGAGGCTGAAGCCAGGAGGAGGTTGGTCTTTTTTCCCCAAGTAACAGGACAAGAGGAAATGGCCTCAAGTTTAGACACAGGAAATACCATAAAATGAAGCTCAAAAATGAGTCAGTAATATTTCAAGAGAGGATGATAGTAATATAGGGCTGATGAAAAATATAAATACAGTAAAACAACAAAGACTAAAATATTTAATATCTGGTTGAAATTTGAATGGGCTAGGAAGGTTAATGTCTTTGCTCTTTTGGAAGTGACATGGTTTTCTTAATGTCCTCAAGTGGTCAGGGGTGCTATTCTGTTGTTCAGAAAGCAACACTTCTAGGTCTAGGATGACCCCTGTGATCGTGCCTGCAGGGGTGATTAAATGCTCAAGACAGAAGAAAAGATCTTGCTACTGAATTTGTGACCCCATGAGTTGCAGCACCTGGATCTATTTCGTAGGTATCCTGTTTGAGTATTGACCAAGCCTGACCTTGCTTTTCCTAGGAGACTCTAAGATCATAAAGTAGTACGGCCACAGGCCATCAGTATCAACACCCCGAGGATTTGACTGCCTTTCTTTTTTTCATGGATGTGTTTTCTTTTAAAAGTTGCACCCCTTTCTATTTACTGAGATACATTATTTCAACTATTCTTTTGAAAGACCAACTATAGGAAGAGTAAGTAAGCTTCCTGTGAAACTTTCAACTGCAGAAGAGTTTTTACAATAAGAAGAAACATGATTTCTTAAGTAGTAGGGGATGAAGCTGAGATGAGAAAGTATTTAACTCTTAGCCATCTTAAACTTTTCTGTACATTCAGATCTGCTCAGAATTTAGTAAACTCAAGTACAGCTCATAATTTCACCCAAGTTATGAGCTGTTCTGTTTTCTTTAGATTGTTTTTGGTGGTTTTGGTTCTGTTATTCACAAATGCACTCTAAAGAAACTAACCTGGGATGCATTGCTAAAAAATTGCATTGATGAAAAAAAAATATTCTTAACAAAAAAGAGAAAGAAGTAGTTTTAGTTCTTTCTTCTTTCTAATTAACCTCTGGGGGCCCTGAACACACACACAAAAAAGTTGATTCCCCTTTTTAATAAGCTAAGCATTATTTTTTCTCTTATTCACTTGGAAACTTAATAAGTAAGCCAGACACACTTAGTAGATTATAGAGGTCATTTTCATACCTATTAAGTGTCATTCTGTTGCACAAAAATTGACTTTCCTAGATCTTATGTGACAATACTTTGTTTGCATTAATAAAAGACCAGATTAAATTGTATATATCACTGTTTTCCCCAAATGCTAAAACATGACTCCTAGATGCAGATGCATAATAAAAATATGCATTTCAATGTGTTATCTTTCTTGGAATATTTCCTTAGAATCATTTCTCATGGATCCTGCAACATATTCGACATTTGATGCAGTGCTGGAATCCCACTAGCTCACCCACAGCACCACGTGGAGCGTGGGATGCACCTCTGGAGCAGGATGACCCTACGTGCGACTTAGAGCGGATGCTCTAAGGCACAGGCTGGCGCAAGCTGGAGGCAAAGGCAAAGAGGAAGTCTTTTGTGTAGGTTCCAAGGAAAGTTTTATTCCAGGGAGGGTCCAGGGACAAAAGACTAAGAAATTGAGGGTACAGTTACTTTTATATGGAGGAGAATCAAGAGAGTACAAATTTTTAACCAATCGGGAAGACGTAGGGGAGGAGTACAAGGCAGGCTATACAATCTATAAACCACTAAGGGAATACTGGGGGAGGGAACAGTTTAAACAAAGTAATGGGGTTTCAAGTAACAGGGAACTGACTTCGAAGATTCAAGAACAAGTGGCTGGTACAAGGCAGGATTGACAACTGGAAGGCAGAGGAACCGGGAATGCTGGGGAGCAAGGGGCCTGGTTAGGACAGGATTGGCAAGTAGGTGGGAAGATACAACTTAGGGTCAAACCAACAGCATAGTGGGAAACAGAATATAATATTAAAGGGAAAATGCACTACCACAGACATTAATGGACTCTAACCACTGTTCATTGGCATAATCACAACTCAAAACTACTTTATGTTCCTGTCTGTGTTTGAAATAGTAATCTTGCTCCAGCTGTGTTTCACATGTTTAGGCTGATCCAAGCTAGGAGACTTTTGAGTATGTAGGGTTCACCTGCATAACAGGCAGTTTATTAGTAAGTAGCATAGAACCAACTCCTGAACAATATTATCCATTGCCTACTATGGCAGGTTCTAAGAACTGGATGCGGACTGTATCACTACCACTACCACTACCGAAAGCAAATGGATGTGGTCTCCTCCAGGTTTGGTAGCAGTTTTGCCTAATGGGAAGGGAGAATAGTAATTACTGTTTGTGCACAAAACTAGGAGGCCTAGATTAGCTTTCTACCAGGGGTCTTTATTAAAATTAGGAACAATAAACTTTTCCTCTCCCTGGAATTGTAGGCATAGGTTTTATTGGGTTTTTTAAAGTTATATATGATTTTTCTAGAATATTAGTCCAATTATTGTTCCCTTTTCCCTTCAACCATTCTTTATATTTTTATCAGTCTCCTTTTCTTCCACCCATCCTTCAATAAAATGCATGTAAGGATTTTCTTCACTAGACCAAGGAAGGAATTAAATTGCTGTGCAGATCACTGAAGCATCACACAAAGAGCTACAGTTACCAGCTTCCTTTGGGGAGTGGGAGAGGAGGAGGAGGCAGAAAGTCTGTGTATTTTATAACAAAGCATATTTCTGAAGTCATAACAAATTCACTTTGTTACGAGGCCAACAGGTCTAAAGATAGTCTTTCCACTTAAAGACTCTCAGAAACACAAAATTCAATAGCTGTTGTTTTTCCTTTTTTTTAGTATCATGCATTTTTGCTTTTTCCCCTTTTTTTCTTTTTCCCCTCACAATTCATTCTGTTTTTATTTCTGGAGGAAGGTTGAGCATAAATAAATCATCCTTTCAACTTCGACCTTTATGAAATTGGCATGTATCTCTCTCTGACATATTCTCAGAGGTACTTGAAACTCATGGTAAATTTCTTCTACAAACAGTAAAGATTTTGGGGAGTTTATTTTTGCTTTGCTTTGGTTTGTTTTTTTGGGGGTCAGATAGGGGAAGGCTGATTTTAGTTTTTTTATAAGTATTTTATTTTTTTATTACTATTAATTAAAAAAGTAAAAGTATAAACATCCTTTTGGGGGTTGGTTAGAAATAGACGGGAGAGGTAGGGGAAGCAGGTAATGAAGAAAATTAAATTATTCTGTCTTAAAATGCCCTGGAAATTTTCTGAAAATAGAAAAAGACCTGAAAAGAGGATAGAATCAGATAGAATTTATAGATAGGTACCTCCCCTCCTGCATTCCTGTAGGAGACATAGGACTTTATTGTTTCCAAATTCCCTGAGGGGATTTAGCGCCAGATGACTGCTGGTGTTTTGTTCAGCAAAAAATGAAGCAAAAATGGAAGATTTTTGGAAATTAATTAATGGCAAATATTTATGAAACATTATTTACTACTCTTGGTGCTTATTTTGCTTTGCTAATTGTGGATGGAAGGACTAATTCCTTTTGACTCATTACTGGTGTCAATCAAGAGGAACTGTTGCATCAGCAGCTTAAACATGTCATAGAAGTGAAATGAGTGAAAAATCTGGGCAGCATGAAGGTGGACAAAAACCAGAAGCATAGGACTGCTCATGAATATCCATCTGAAACCCACAGGTTGATAATTGTGTAAAATCTAAATTTCATTTAATTCTGTGATCCTTAAAATTTTAACCTATTTACTTGCATACAACTATTTATATTTGCCAGTCATAGATAATACATAGCTGATAGTGCATCCTAATATATTAACAAGAACAATTATCATCAGCTATTTATAACTGAATCACTGATAATATGACTGATCAAATTTAGTTTAGACTTTTATTGTTACATTCAAATAGTAATTAAGGGTAGCCGCTACTATAATATTATAATGCTATAACGTCTTCCTTTGGAAATCTGCATCCCTTCACATCTTTGCATCCATGCCTGCTAGTGGAAAATTTCATTACAGACAGTTTGGATGCTTGTCTCAGTACAGAGGTGCCTGTATAAATTGTCCTCTGCTGGCATGTTAAAATGATTTCTGAAATACTTTCTGGCTTTAAATACTGTACAACTATTATATATTATAATATATGAGATTATATATATTAGTGTTTTCTTCATCTAGTTGCTGATCTAGCCTAGCCTAGACTATATCAGATGTCTTTCAAAACAGGATCAGTCAGTTTCAATTGAAAGTTGCTCCTGATCTGAAAAAACAAAGATTAACCTAATTCTGGAAGTGGAAATGTATGCCCCTGATCCACGTCCCTCTTTTTCTACCTGTGTGTGGTCAGGAACTTCTTTAAAGAATGGTCTTGTAGTATTCCTTGAGTATTCCTTGATTATTCCACAAAACTTTATTAGTGTACATATTTGGATAGAATTATAATTTGTTTCTAATTATGTAATTATTTTAAATCTCTTTGATGTGTTTCATTAGCACAGTGTATATCACAGAATCATAGATGGTCAATATCAATTATATCAATTGTTGAACAAAATAAGGGTCCACAATCCTGTTTCCTAAAGTTTCTACTAACCTTTTGAACAGTGACCTCTCTGTTTACTTGCAAGATGCCAAGTTTATTCTTATATTAGTTATCACATGCAGAAGTGTCTTGGATGCAAGTAATTAATGGCAATAGTAAAAGGTGAGGAATTACTATCTGTTGTTGTTAATGGTGAAGAACATTAGGCATATTTTGAGGGAATGAGAAACATTTAGACTGAAAGGGATATTTGCACTGATGGAGGATCCTCCATAGATAAGGAACCCTCCAAACTAAAAATAGTTAATGTTTTTCTTGTGAAAGTAGGTGAGTATACAGATAAATTCTTGATAAAAATGTAGCTAAATAGGTAAGTCAAAGGGTAAGTTAGAAAGGATAAATTTCATCTGCTTACTGGATTACCAAACTGTTACGTTTATGCAAAAGAAAGTGTAGATTTGGATGCCATGATGAAAGACAATCTAGAACAGGCTTTTAAGTCACACAAGCAGCTATTTAAAATATCAGCATATTATAGAACAGGTAACACTTACTAATTTCTCTGTAGCATTTTTAGCGTGTCATCAATATTTCTCATATTGCCCACATGCAAAAACAGTTAGGAAAACATTTGTGCCTCTCTTATAAAATATTTATCAACATTTCTGTGAGGAAGTAATGTTTTACTTGGGATTCATTGTTTTACAAAAGATAATATTCTGCATGTACCCTTGATGAATCTTGTTTTCTGACTAAGTAAATTGTGTGATGGCAAAATAGGTTTTCCAGTCCAGAATTAGACCTGAGTTTGATCTTGCTAAATCAGTGGAAAACTCTAACATACTTTCTTGTTACTTGGTTTAAACTCTTCTGTAATTAGTAAAGCTCAGGATCAAGGATCTCACAGTCACTGTTGCTTACATTTCTAGAACTAATTTATTCAGCTGCTGGATCTTAGTAGATGAGTTGTTGCTTTCTCTTGCAGCCTTGTTGCAGATTCCTTGTCCTCTGATTATCCACATAGTAACCTGCATCTGTTTAGCTGCCTCTGGAGTAAGCCAGCATGTTCTTTCCACAAAGACATTTATTAAAAGATCTTCTCCAGTTAAAAAGTCTGCATGAGGACTGCACTATGTTTGGCTCCCTTCACATAGGAGTCCTCCAGCTCTATCCCAGACGGACATGGATACTGAAATATTCAATATGCTTTCCTAGCATGAGAAGGTAATGAATCACACTATCAACACCATGCTACAGAACATCAATGAAGGCAATGCAAGAGTGCCATTTCATTTGTCTGAGGACTTTGAACAGAATCATATATTAGGAAATAAATGAAATCGTTTGAGTTAGGCTACTAACGTTTGGTATGAAGTCAAAAGCTCAGATCCGGGTACATGGGGTAAATTTGCTCCACGGAAACCTGATTTTGGCATCGATGTAGCACAGGCCATTTCAATGGGATAGTGTTTTCCCATTGGTGGAGCCCATGAGACAATAAGATTGAGCCTGCCTGCCATTATATGCCTTCACAGAGCCTTGAAAAATGAAATTCCAGTGGTAGCTGACTTTTCACTATAGGGCTTTGGTAATAACTAGAAATAAGATTTTTATGAAAAATAAATATAACAATAAAATAGCAGTAATAAAAATACCCCACCCCCCACATCGTGATATAAATGTAGATGATACCATCATATAAAAACATGACAATATTAATTCTGAACTTTTGCAAGTTTTTATGGGAAGAACTAATTTTAAAAAATGCAAAGAATTCCATGAGGAGGGAAACAGACTTTGAAGCTGAATTTTTTGGCACATTCTCTCACTTAACACTTTTTAATGTTTGTCATTTGACTTCTATCAATATAAATCTGACGACTCACTCAAATGATTCTTTTACCTGAATGAAATGTATCTTAAACCAGAATTTAAGGTTTGCTTTGGCTGGGCTTGGGGAATATAGTGATTTAGGATTGTAGCTGCCAAAAAATAAGTTAAAGGAGGAAAATGAAGCCTCTGGGCATATTGAACTGGAACGTCTGACCACTGCTTAAGATCTCTAAAGGTATGCAATTATCTTACAAAAGGAGAATCCTGAGTCTATTCAGTTGCTTCCACTTTTAAAATCAGAGATGGTTATACACCAATTTAAAAAAGTGTACTGAAGCTTATGGTTGAAATGGTAGATGTGATACTACACTGAAACTTGAAGCAATTTCCTTCATTCTCCTTCACATTTCCTGTTTCATCTGGGATATGTTTCTATTTTTATTCTCCCATTTCATAAAATGGAGTAAGGCTGGTATCATCCTAGAAAGTTTGCTTATTCTAAATGTAGTTTTACTATTTTTAATAGAACCCCAGTTTATATAATCTGCAATATGAATGGAGAAAAACTACTGCAAGAAATGATGGAATAATATAAATTGGAAGGAATTTTGTGATGTCACGTAGTCTAATTCCCTGCTGAAAGCAAGGCCAGTTTGAAAGTTGTCATTTATTACTTCAGGCCTTGTGTTATCTGAAACTGTCTAACCTGTGCATGAACAAAGAGAGGAGTTCTGGGGAAGAGGAGTTGAGATTACATAAACTAAGCCCACTGTTACATGTACAAAAATGCTTGAGGGCCTGACTTGATGGATGCAATAGTATTCTTTTAATATAATTTTGGAAGAATTACAATTTTCTTCAGTTATGTTGCTGCAGAAGTATTGTAATAAAATGATTCTGTATGGAAAGTAGTTCTCATAATCGGGAGGATTCAGTTTGCATGCCTTAATATATTGTACGTTTTTCCCAAACTAATTTTTCTGTCTTCACAATCTGACTCCATAAAGGTATAATAGTATATCTCTTGCACTTTCCAGTAGTGTAGTTACAGGTGGCTGCCTGTGTTGCAGAGGAGATCTGCTGGGAATCTGTTGAGATTCATAAACCTTTTTAGCTAAATGCATACCAAACACCTCCTGGGTGTGATAGTTCATACCAATGCACTTTGCTGACTTATTCATCACCAGCTCCTAAACTTCTGTAGAAACTTAAAGAGCACTCCTGACTTTTTATTGCCTCAAAGTGTTATATTGAGTGCTACACAGCATGATATTAATTCATCATGATGGTTTCAAAATAATAAAATATGTTCTTGCTTGCTGTATGTTTTGAAATATGCACAATTAGAGGTAAATAAGAGGCTTATTACATTATTTTCAGCCTAACTACCCGGAAAATAGCAATTTCAAAGCAACAAGAGGTATATGCAGAATATACCTTTGACCTCCTAATCTGAAAAATAGCCTAATGTTTTTGAATACAGAAACCTTCATCGTCATGTATATACATATGGACATAGCCAATCTGTCATTTAATATTACTTTTAATGTTCTCACAAAGACTTATACTTTACAATTCTTAGGGCTATTCTTAAAAGTAAAAAATATTCTTAAAAGATCTTTTAAGGGTCTTTTTTTTGCTCTTTTTCAGAAATTCTACTCCACATTGTTCAACTAAAATGACAAAAAGAACTGAAAACATGACATGATCTGCTTACCAAGCATGATGCTTACCCTCTAATAATAATAGTAAAGTTATTAAAAAAATAACAGTTTAGGAGCCAAAGGTCATATTTTGTTCTTCCAAACTGTGGCTGTATGTGAATTAGATGGGATCAAAACCTGACTATAGATCAGGCTATCCTAATGAAGCAAGTAAACAAAACAAAACAAAACACAAAGCCACAAAAAGATAAGCAGACGAGAACTTTGAGTTACTAGCACCTTCCCCTGGGCATGAGCTAATCTAGGTTACAAGGAGGTTGCCATCATTTATAGTTTTAACAATGCTAACTGTGCTGTAAGATTTGGGTGTCTGAATAAATATGTGCACTTAACAGCTAAATTTCAGTGACACCTACCAAATGAAGACGCCTCAGTCAGCCCTGTGAAGATAAAGTGGAGAAGTTCAGCTTTGTCCAAAGGGAACAGATCAGTTCTGTAGGCAAATGCATTTGTCATTGTGCATAGCAAGGATGGAATTTACTAAAGTGAATTGTGACAACACAATAACAGCATCTTTTTTGCTCTTTTACTCTAGAAAATGGCTTAATAAATTAAATTTTGGGAAAAATCAAACAATAAACCAATCATAGATGAACAAGAAATGCTTTCCAGAAGACTTATGTGTCTAGTAGACAAAGATTGTGCACTACATTCTTGGAAAAAAAACAAACCAAGCCAAAACAAGAATTTCCAGGATGAAGACAGTTTCTTTTATATATAAAATAATATTACTGATTTTAAAAACCCCAACACTTCTTCATAAGTATCTTTTTTATTCTTTTCTACAGTAAGTATCACAATGTTCTTACAGGTTCTGGGAAAACAGACACTACTTAAACTTTAATTTTTCTACTGTAGTTTTAGTCACTGTTGCAGCTAAAATATATATCCTATGTTTTCCCTTAGAATTTTTCTTTTACTCTGTTTCTCTCATGTTCAAGAATAATTTAGCTTTTAAAGATGGATTTATAACTTGCATTTCAAATATATGCATTCTTTCTGTTGCATATCTGCAAACTCTCATCTTGATCTTCTGGTAGAATGACTTAGAAATTATATCTATAAGGCATGTCTGTTGGTAACTCTTTTTATTCTAGTCTTGGTATTGTGTCTTCCGAGTGATTCTTCTGAGACCTGGGTTTCTACAGGTCACTTTTAGGCTCAGAGGTACTTTTCCTTTCAAATGTAAAGGGAAGAACTGAGCTGTGGAATGAATGTAAATTTGAAGATATTCTCACTCCAGTATAAGGTCTTTGAAGCCATAGCCAAGATGATCTTCTGTAGAAAGGGGAATTTTGTTCTGAAATGTGCTTCAAGAAACACTGAGTCTGTGGATAACTCTGACTTCTCCCAGACCAACTAACTCTGAGCTATAGAAAGAAACTGTGTTCAGTCTTCCTTCAGGTCTGTTCCATTTGTCTTCCTTCAGCATTTCCTAAGTCTTTGACTAGATGATACAACTGTGGACTCCTTCAAGAACTAGTCATTCCTTTGCAAATCTTGGAATGATACAGTAGACTGCAAGACAGAAATATGAATTGAAAGAGGCAGAAGGTGAGGGATGAGCATAAAAAATTCCATTTCAAAAATCTCAAAAGTCTGCTGTGTATTAACTCATTTGATTTTTTCCTTTTTATTCTACAATTTTTATTTGCTGATGGCTCTGCTTCCGAATTTCCCATATTAAGTTTAGAAGATGAACAAGCTGAAGAAAAACATAATTGAAAACTTATGCTTTCCCTAGTTTCATGCACCAATCTTTGAGCCTGTAGCAAAATCCTGCATCATGGGCAGTCTCTGTGGTTCATGGTTCTAAACATTTTTAGAACCATAAAGCAAATCCCTTCAAAGTTATTGGGCATCTGTCACTTTATTTCCATGCAGCATTAATCATTGCTTTGAGGAGGCCCAGCCAACCCAACTGATGTTCAACAGCCTTGGATTTGATTTTGTGTAGTTCATTGTTCCTTCTTAAATTGTGTAGGAGATTCAGGGTATAAAAAAGTCCAATCTGACTGCTTTCAGCTAGAACAATGTTTCAGTTACTTAATACAATAAACACCAACTGATAAAACAATAAATAAAATGGACATAATTGTTATCTGTTTCTATCTTATTTGAACCATAAAATCCAATTTACCATTGATGTTTTCAAATTAAACTTAGGAAATGAGAGCATCTTCAGTCACAACTGCTCATGTTCCATGGCCAGCATGAAGCCTGAAACTTTATTTTCTTATCTAAAATATGACTGCTGTCTAAGAAAGAGTCTTTGACAGCTGTCAGTGAAAATTAAAGGTCCTTGACAACCATGCCCTTGTTTATTTCAGCAGCAGTGACATGGTTCAAAGAAGATTAGGTCCAGTGAATATAGTTTGAAAATATGACAACTTTGTTAGGATTGCTTCATATGTCTTAACGGAGGTGAACCAGTGAACTTTAACCATGAAGACACATTATATTGCTTTCTGTGTACTTGATATGGTTTATTTCAAGTCTGAATGAGTGAAGAATAAATCTGTATGAACACCTTTATATGAAACTCCTCTGTGAACTGTAATGAATGTTGTTCACTGTCACAATCTAAGCCAATGGGCTTGAAAACCGTGAGCTAATGCATGTTTAGTGACTGCATGAAGCTTTACACTCTGAAAAAGATTATAAAAGGATCTTGCCATAAAAATCAACAGTCTCTGCATTAACTATAGCCTTTACAACCCTCCTCCACAAGAACACAGAAAACAGGATCCAATTAAGTGCTGCAAAATCTATGAATTGGATATTTTGAGCACCAGGTTGTAGTTCTGGATTTGCAGATTCCCCTAAGCACAAAAAATAGACAGTGTTCTATTAGTCAGAATGAATGCATCATTTATAGTTTTGCATTGACTTCACACCTCTTGGTTCCCTCAGTCAAAAGCCTGAACCAGTCTGTGCCTTCTCACAAAAGCTAATGCAGAAATATCCATGGTAATGTGGCTAAAGGCAGAAACAAACCAAGACAAAGCAGAGCAAGTTTCTTGTAGCTCAGTGAACAGTGAGAGGAACGAGAATTGATGGTTCTACTCTATCAACATAAAAGAACCTGCATTAATTATATATTTGATTTGATTTTTTTTTTCATTTTATTAAGTGACATAAAGACTGGCATATTAGATTAATATTTTAATTTCAAAAATCTGCTTTATCCAAAAAGGAATTTAGGATTTTTTTTTTAACCTTTTCTCACCCTCTTCTTTATGGCCTTTCTAGCCCTCCAGTGTTAGGACATGTCTGTAGATGCTTCATTGGTCAGAGTCATTGAAAATACAATTACTATATCCAGTGGTTTTAAAAGTAATAATGT
>VWYI01022054.1:2226-24461 GCA_013399455.1 Anthoscopus minutus
TCTAAAGTTATTGATTGCCACAGCAAAGAGCAGTTGCAGAGGTAAATCTGCTGGAGGTGGTGTGGGTCTGGAGGACTTTGTCATCATCCTGAAAACAGTGCAAATATAATCTCTCTGCCTGGGTGTGCACAAGCACTCTTGCTGGGCACCTTCCCTCAAAGGCTTTCCACACACAACCAGCTTACCAGGTGGCAGGTGAATGTGATCATCTCTGAAATGTTAGAGCCACCTGGGACAACAAAATTTCATAGTCCCAAATTATCCCAGATACTTGCAAATTTTGCTGTCCAGGAGAGATTTGTGCTTGCCTTTTTCCTTAGTGATAATTGTGTTATAATGCATACTGCATTAAAAAAATGTTCACTAAATAGTTGGTGTTAAATAGAGATAGATTGAAAAACAACGTTGATTAGCGATATAATTTAAAAATTACACGTTATCAGCAGTTAGTATAAGTATTTGTGAATTTATTATTAATAAAGTTCATGATTTTTAGTGGTTATTTGCACTGTCAGTTTATATTTATGTATTTGTCAGTATTTTCTGCCAAAACCAGCTCATATTTTCTCTTCTGGCAATTTTGACAGAGAAGTACTCAACAGCAACAAAATGTCATTGAAATAAACTGTGAATTATTAAGATTTTGGTTTTCAAATTTCTAGAAGTTCTACTATCAATTCCTGGGTTCTTTTTCCAACCATTATTTTCAAAATCTTATGCATATGTTTCGCAAGATTGATGGATATCTCAATTCCATAAGGTGACCTGAGGAGCTGTTTGCTCACTTGATGTATATCTTGATCAGTAAAGCTCACTGGAACTTTAGTCTACTGCTTTCAAAACAGAGAGCTTGTAAACTAATCCATCTGTCTCCACAAAGATTTTTTTTGCCACCATAAAAACACTGTTCTTTCTGTTCTTTCTTATCCATTCTTATTATTACTAAATCTTAAATTTTAATGACTTTAATGAGCTACTTTCTATATTAAAATTTTGCAAGCAGAGGCCTTATTTATTACTAAGCAAAGAGGAAAAAAACCAGTTATCATGAGTACGTGGGATATTGTACATAGAATTCCCCATCCATTTAGGTTTCACAACCATTTCATTTTCAAGAGAAAAATCTCAAGGTCACGGTAAAGGAGCTCCTTGCAAACCCATATGTAGAGTAATATCCTATTTCTTATAAGTGGATATTTTTAACCACGCAAAAAAATTACTTATGGTGACATTTCTTTGATTTGTGATTATTTTTCATACTGCAAGCCTTTAGGGTTTTATTTTCCTTTTTTTCCAGACTTGTAAATTGAAATAAAATATTTTCAAATTAAGAGATAAAGTTCTGCTATGATGGAAACTACACCTAAAGTAAAATGGACAATGACAATTCTGCATCTTACCCTGGATATAATATAGCCCAGACACTCAGAAAAAAAGTTGAATTTAGAAGAAATCCAAAGACATTGAACAACACAAATGCACAGATATGCATCAAATAGTGTGAGTGAAGATCTGAAAAATATACCAAAGATAATGTTAGTATCCTGATTAAGACATTTCTACATTTACAGGTCCACATTAGGAAAGAAATATTTTGAATTGCATATATAATTTGCCTTTGTTGCATAGATTCCATTTTATGACTGTGTTCAAGTTCATATTTGCATATTCCTACATCCATTACCTTATATTAAAAATATCTAATTTTTTTCAGATTAACTCTAGCTTCCCCATATTTTCAACAATAGAGGATAATTTAAAACTGCATATTGCTTAAATTACTCCCTGAATTTATGTATGTACCTAATATATGCTCAGCTTTATTTAAACAGTGACTTAAAGGACATCATAGTTTATTTTTCTATCATAATTATTAAACAATAATAAGTATCTTAAATAAGTATCTTAAAAAATAACTACCCTCAAAAAATAAGTACCTTAAATGATGTTTAATTAGCTCATATAATTAGTTTCCTTTCATTCTGAAGAAGGCCAGTGAATTTTTAATCTTAATGTTCTTAGGTTAATGTTTCTTCTGAAACTTACTACCATCAGAACATTTTCAAACAGAGAAAATATTGCTAAATTCCAGAAAATCTTTTCCATAAATTGACTAGGTCAGAATCACAGAATGGGTAAGGTTGAAGGGGACCACAGTGCATCATCTGGTCCAACCCCTCTGCTCAAGTAGGGTCATCCTAGAGCACATGGCATAGGATGTTGTCCACACAGTTCGTGGATATCTCCAGGGAGGGAGACTCCACAAGCTCTCTGAGCAATCTGTGCCAGCGTGTGGTCTTTACTGCACAGGAAAGAAGTTCTTTCCTCATGTTCAGGTGCAACTTCTTGTGCTGCAGTTCCTGCCCATTGTCTCTTGTCCTATGGCTCAGCACCACTGAGAAGAGCCTGGATCCATCCTACTGTCATCCTCCTTTCACATACTGATAGATTTTGGAGAGTTTACCTCTCAGTCTCCTCTTGAGACTGAACAGGCCCAACTCTCTCAGCCTTTCCTTACTGGAGAGATGCTCCAGTCCTCTCATCATGCTCAAAGTTCTCTGCTAGACCTGCTCAAGGAACCTCATGTCTCTTTTGTACTGAGGAGCTGTTACTGGACACAGCACTCCTGATGTGGCCTCACTAGGGCTAAGTAGAGAGGCAAGATCACCTCCCTCAACCTCCTGGCAATGCTCACCACTGGCAAAACATATAGCATAGAAACCTTCAGCAGAAATTGCTCCATTCTGACACAGGTCTCCACAGAGCTAGCTTTTAATTATCATAAGCTAATGATCATATGTATTTTTAGGTTGTTGGTAAATTAATTCATTAGTATTAGTAATTTATTAATACGTTTAAAGGACTGTTTGGGCATGGAGTTAAGGACAGAGACTTCCTAGAGAAGTGTGGTTGATACTCTAACTCCAACAGATGCAAGATGTTGCCTTGCAGAAGGGCAGAAGAGAAAAATCATGCAATGGATACTTCACATTGGAAGTACTTCACATTGTCTTGGAAAAGCTCACATGATAAATCATATTTCATCCTTCACATTTGAAGAACAGCATGCCTGCCTAACTTTTTACATGCTGAATTGGACCAATTAACTGTTTATACCACTACACTGAACAGAACCAGGATGCTGACTCAATTGCTCACCTGCCTCTGTCCTACTACGTAACTGCTGCCATGTTTTATTCTATGGTTTTTGCCACTCTTGAGACAATGCCCATGCACCAGATGAGAGTATTAGGGTCCTGGAATCATTCCTACAGCATTAAATGAATAAATATCAATCACCTTCGCTACCCTCATCCTAAAATTCCTAGAATAAAAATATCACAGAGAAAATGATGATATACTGCAGTTCCAGGAATATCATATGCAGCCCAGAAGGACAAATGCATTGCAGTCTGGACAGAGACTGTTTTTCGGGCCCAGACATATTATTCTTGTTTTATTTAGCAGGGTATAAAGCAGCATGGATAATCAGTTACCCAAAACTCAATCTCACTGTCAAGCAGTTCTATTTTCCAGTAATTAATTTCTTTGTATTAGGAAGAATTTCTTCATAGGAAGATTTACACAATGGAATGGGCTGTCTAGGGAGATGGGAGAGTCATCAGCCCTGAAAGTCTTTAAGGAAAAGCTGGACATGGCACTGGGTGCCATGAGCCTATTTGACAAGGTAGTGTTTGGTCATAGGTTGGACACAATGATCTCAGAGGCATTTTCCATCCTAATTGATTCTGTGATTTTGTAATGATTTAGTGAAGATGCCTTCATTCAAACTACACATAATGAGCAGTTATTTCACAAATCTTCAAAGTTCTTTTATTCTCCAAAGAAAATCTCATTACCCTTCCAGGAGAGCAAGGGAAATGTGTTGTGTGTGCAGATATAAGTGGATTAATGAGGTGATTTATGAAGTGGCCAAAAGAACAGTTAATCCCTGTCTATATTGACTAGGGATATTACTAACACGGATCCCATCTCCTGTCTTCCTAACAGATTTTTTTTTCACTTTAGTCTTAGTGAAGCAATATCCCTTGACAGTATTATTTTAATGATTTATTTTTTTATGCCATGCAAGGCAAAGGATCTCACAAAAATCTTCCCTTCGAAAGTCATAAGAAGGGAACAGATCAAGAAATAGAACCATCATTTGCTAATGTAAAGAGGTCAAGACAAATCAGTTTCCCTATTGGTTGGGTTTTGTTTTCTTCACACATATTATATACACTGAGTCTGTTATTCTAGGAGTCATTGGAAAACATAATGAACTGAGGTTCTGATTGCTGCCCTTTCATCAACCAACAGAGAGTATATGAAACACCCTTTTCCAGAGTTTCATATACTCTGGAATCTAGCCTAGGGGTAATCAAAGAGACAATATTTAGCTGCTCATTCCAGTGGCTTTTTGAGATTATACATTGGATAAGACCCTCAAAATGTATTGTTTTAAAAGATTTAAGAGTGGAAAAAACTATCTATTCAATTCAGAGAATAAGAAGTCAGTTCAAAATGATATTATCTTTGCTTGATAGACTTGTTCTTTTGTAAGAGCTTGAGCAGCAGAGTGAGACAAGCCTGGAAGATACTTATAAGCAGCAGAACTACCCAGGAAGACCACAAAAGACATAAATAATACAGAGTATTGACTATGGCTTAACGTAGATCTTTTCTGAGAAGAGCATCTGCAATGGACAGAGTAATCATTTATTCTTCCATGGATACTGCAGCTATATTTTTATTTTCTGCACTGTGTAGGATACCTATAAGTTAAAAAGCATGAAACTTGTCAACCCGACAAGTTTCAAATATGACTGCAGAACATATCTTCA
Source organism: Anthoscopus minutus (assembly GCA_013399455.1). Classification (NCBI taxonomy): domain Eukaryota; kingdom Metazoa; phylum Chordata; class Aves; order Passeriformes; family Paridae; genus Anthoscopus; species Anthoscopus minutus. Next base: position 7,071 of record VWYI01022054.1, read on the forward strand.
ACTTGGTAATGCTGCAGATACATCATAGGTAAGTACAAATACAGACTAGTACAGGTAGATATTTTAGTTATTGGCAAGGATGTCTGGTATATATAAATGGGTGAATTTTCCAAGGAAAGTGGCTACAACTAGATAGCATCATGTGGATGGTTCATGGAGAACTGGATCTGAATTTTTACAATAAAATGTGTGTGAACATAGTAGGTTTATGGCATTTAGTACTATGTTACTTTGTACATTAGTATTTATAAATAGAGATATTATTATTCACTGGTTTAAATTATTTATTAATATTATTATGTGATTGTTATTCACATTACTTCACTGAAGATTGTTCAGTAATCTCTTCTTTCATTGATAGTTTTAAAATACAGGAAACCTAAAGATCAAAGAATAAAATAGGAACTGTTATAAATCTATAACACAGGTTATGGTATATTAACCATGGTATATTACATATGATGGTTTGGGTCAGTAGGGACTTTCTAGATCATTGAGTTCCAACTCTGCTACCACAGGCAGGGAGGCCTTCTATCTAGGGCTCAAAGCCCTATCCAGCCTGGCCTTGAAACTTTCAGGGTTGGAGCATCCACAGCTTCTCGGAGCAACCTCTTCCAGTGCCTCAGCACCCTCCAGGTAAAGAGTTCTTACTAATATCTAATATAAACCTGTTCTCTTTCAGTTTCAATCCATTCCCCCTTAGTCTGAATGATCTAAGAAATCCCTCTCCAGCTTTGTTTTACGTCCCCTGTGGGTATTGGAAGGCTCTTATTATATTGAATTATAAGTTCAAGCTTCCCAACATCCATTTGGATGGCATTGCTCCCCTCCAGCAGGGAACTGCTGACTGCACCACACAGTTTGATGTCTTTGGAAAATTAGCTGAGAGTGCACTCAGTCCTGCTGTCTCTGTCACCAATAAAGAGGTTAAACACTGTTGGTCCCAATATCACTTCTAGGGGACACCACCTCTCTGCAAGTGTCTGTATCAATACATAGGCGTGGGTGTGCCTGTGTGTGTGCGGTCCCAGGAAAATAATAATAGTGTTTTGGGGAAGAATGAGATTGGAAATATTTTGGGACATAAAAAACTTCAAGCAGTAAAATGACAAGTACACTGATGATGTTTTGCTAGCATCAGATATAAATAAAAATTTTTTAAAAGGCAGTAAAATAAACCAAAATACACAGGCTGGTACAATAAAACCTAACAGAGATTTTTTTTGCCCCCTCTTTCATACAACTAGCCTCTCTGGAAAGCTTTTTTGATTCAATGCCTTTCCCCTGATCTGTGGAAAGCAGCATTTTCCAAGAAGTATGTAAAAACTATATTTCCTTAAAAGTCAATTTTTCATATATCGTTGAAACTTTTGAAGAGACTATTTCCAATCAGTTTTAAAGTGATATTAAAAAATAATTCTACTACTGACTAAAATATATTACTAAAATTCAATTTTATAAATTAAGCTTTTTTATTACATCTTTTGATCCAATCAGATAAGCCATCATAGCAAGTTTTTTTCATGTTTTCACACTTTAAAATGAAAAATCCTAGTTTTCCCTTTAATGCAACATCTATTTTTAAATGGACCTCAGCCAAGACTGAAGAAATTGGTGTTCCAGCCTCTTCATATTTTCTTAACTTCTCCTCTTCTGTAAAATTTGGGCAAAACTTAACATATAAAAAATGCTACACATAGTTTAAAAATAACACTTCCTTGCCTACTTACAATCTCCACTTTCAGTGCCTACCTTTGTCCTGTGGTCCTGTGGAAGACAACTAGCAAGTAGGGTCAGTCAGTACAACCTGCATTTTCTGTCAGGAGGGACTGTTGTTTTCTTTGAGCATCAGAGGAAGTCTGACACTCATCAGTGTTCTCCTGTGTGTACACAGCAGGTGTAGCACATTCTGTTCTTCCTGTGCTCACTCCCACACTGATGAAAAGAGATGTTGATTAAATACAAAGTCTAGGAAAAAAACTAGGAAACAGAACAGCAAGTTAGTTGGGGGGTGTATAAACAATAAACTCAGAATACCTGCACTAATTTTTGTCCTATCAAAGCATATTTTATAGGTGCAGTAACTCGTTCCCTGTCCTTTAAGGTAATTTTTGTATTTCTTCAAAGCTATTTTAACTTTCATTAGTTCAGCATGTCATGCCATACATGACTGTTCCAGTGTCTGAGAAATTCCACAAGGGCACATCAGCACTCCAAAGGTCTTACTTCTTTGTCCCACTTCCTGAAAATAAATGTTTTCTACACAGTAGCTAAAGCATTCATTTCTTGCACTGTACTCTCTATAGGATTTAGTCTATCTGTTGAAGTGATATATACATTAAGATACTTGTGAAAGTTTTCTTATTCCCCTAGAAAATACAACCAGCTTGTATTTACACAAGATACTCACCAGACTTCTTCTTCCTGATGGCAGAGTAGGAAGACAGAAGACTACGATCAGAAGTAGGGAATATGGAAGACTGCACATACGTCATTCATTTTTTTCAGTCCTCTCATCCAGGAGAAAAGTGATAAAGTATATGAAAAAAATATCAAAAACTGTTTCAGATCTTTAGGGTTAGAGATCTCCTTCAGGGAGCAGATCACTCCAGGCTTACTCACATTGATGGTTCTTGCACTTGTCTTAGCTCAAAAGACTTATCTTGGTCAAAACACAGACATAAAATTAGGGCTTAATTAGGAATAGCAGTCATAATATTCCTTTTTCTAATATTAATTCATCATTTAGAGAAATACATCTGCAACAGGAAAAAGAAAAGTTCCATACAAGTCCAAGGGGTTTAGCTTGGACTGGTAAAAATATTCTACAGTTTATTCCACAATTTTTTATATTAGAATCACATTAATATTCAGATAAGGATTGTAAAATACATAACATATAGAGCCAAGTCAGTCTAAACTTCCTCTTGTGACTGGTTGTGATGGAGGTGAATAAGAGCTATACTGCATGAACTTTCTTAATTGCCTCAGGATCCTTCGAAATAGAGTTACAAAATTGGCATTATCTCCCTAACTACCCATTACCTGAACACAATTGCTTTGGAAGAGATTGCAGTGCTGCTGGCTAGGAGGTTTGCTACATATGCTTACAGGATAAGCAAGCAAGAAATTAACTTTCTCAGAACTGTCCACCAGACTCCAAATACCTGTTATTGATGGGTGACAAGGAATAAACCCACAGTGCTTTCCAGCGTGCAGATCCAAGATGAATAATAATGTCCATGTGGAAAGCAGTTGTGAGTAGCAAAGTAGAGGGTGAGCTGAGAAAGACAGCTTCTGAATTGAGTCCAGCAGACACTAAAACAGACATCAGAGTTCCTTTTGCCCTTCATTAAATTTTATTTTATAATAAAGCAGATGACGAGTGTGTTACATGTTTAATTGTACTTAATACATCATATCTCATACCTCATTGTTCTGCTTATAAGGGAGTTTGGTTTCCATGAAGCCAATTCTCTTGTACATTCCTTCTTTTCCATCTTAGACTAAGCCCTGACTTACACTTTTAAAAAATCATTGCAAATTAACTGTGTGTGTTTTGGATATATGCCAAACAGCAGTGTTCTTAACCTTTTCAAAAAAAAAAAAAAGGAAGGGGAAGGGGAAGGGGAAGTTCCAGGAAGGGAAGAGGCAGGGAGGGGAGTGGAGGGGAAGAGGAAGAGGAAGAGAAAAAAGAAAAGAAAAGAAAAGAAAAGAAAAGAAAAGAAAAGAAAAGAAAAGAAAAGAAAAGAAAAGAAAAGAAAAGAAAAGAAAAGAAAAGAAAAGAAAAGAAAAGAAAAGAAAAGAAAAGAAAAGAAAAGAAAAGAAAAAAGAAAAAGTAACCAATCCTAATGTGCCACCAGCTTTAATTAGACCTTTCTTTATTAGAAGATGATGTCTTTGTTTTGAGGGGCTTGCTGTCCAGTTTTCTCACTTATTACTAGTGGGCTCTTTTCAAAACATAACTCCACTTTAGTAACATGATGCAAATGAAGATAATGATAATCTTGAAATTAACATTTATATTGAGAAAACTGAGAAAAATCAGATATAAAGTTAGAAACTGCAGCTAATAGATGAGAACGCATTACAAAAAAATTATCTATAGTAAATTTAAAAATCAGAAAAACCTTGCTGTAAATATGACAGGACAAAGATTTAGGTAGTCGGAGTCACTTCTCAGACACTAAAAAATGTTCCATTCTTCTGGGAACTTTGAAGCTAATTTCTTCTAGATACCTACAGTAGTTTAGTAATACAGTCAGTTATCCAGCAATGCTACTACAAGGCTGAAAGAAGGAAGCTAGACAGTTGCATGCTGATAGAAAAAGATTTGATCCCACTATCTTTCATTACTTTCCCATTTGTGCTAGAAATTGCTTTCGAACTGCAATTGTTATTGTATTTATCTAGCCAGCTGCTGATTTCCTGATCACTGCTTTGTAAACTGCAGCCTAAAGCAGAGACACACAGGCAGCCTTGAACAGAGCCATTTTCTTCATTTGCAATAGAAACCCCATGTGTTTTTTCTCCTCCAAAATAATCTGAACTCAGTGTGTGTGTTGTAAAAAAGAACTGAAAACCATCTCACTCTTACGGAATGAAAACATGTAAGGAAACATCTCTGGGTATTTCTTCAAAACCAAATGTAGATAGAAAATGTCTGCCAACAATCAACAAACTTTGCCTAGGTAAAACAATCTCTTAAATGTTTGTATTGTTTATGAGGCATCAGTGATGTCTTGAAGATTGGTGTACTTCTGTAAATATTTGGAATTCTTTGTACTAATAGTGATAATGCTTTTTTGTATGAAGAGCCAAATTTGCCTAGATGCCAACAATTTTCAGGCAGACCAGTAGAGTATGGATCAAAATGTGCCTTATTTTTTTTTCTACTAATGTATATAGTTTTTAATGTATACAGTTTTAATGTGACTTGTAAAGAAAAATCTATCTATATATTCCTATTTGCTGTTTAAGAAATGGGAGAGTTGTGATAGAAGTGATTTCAAGGGCTACGAAAGTCTTTGCTGATTACAAAACCCACGTGCTTTAAAAGTCAGTAAGTGTAGAGATGAAAAAAGAATTCCTGAAGTTCAATTGAGTTGGATTAGCAGCAGACATTTAAAAACATCATTGGATATTTTTCAGCTAGTGGTATATAAAAACAGAGTAAAGAAGAAAGAAACTAGTTGGTTTGAGGAAAGAATAAGATTAAGAGTGATCTCAATGCTGGCCTTTAATTAGGCAAGTCGTTTATTTCATACTTATACACTGTAACGCAAAAACAAGGATATAAAATTGGGAAAAACTGTAACTGAGGGAAAAACATGACTCTCTGAGGACTGAGGAGACTGGATAGAATACTATATCTATCTATCTATCTATCTATCTGTCTATCTATCTGTCTATCTATCATTCTATAATTCTATATTCTGGATAGACTTTTGTTGTGGTGTGTTACGCAATTTCCACATGGGTCTTGGAGTCCCCTAAGCCTCGCTCGGTTTCTGGCTAACGCTGGAGAATTCCAGTGAGGGCAGCAGGTGATAGGGTTCCATGGGTGTCAGTCTGCCTTTTCCCACACCCCCTCTCCCTAGATTGGTAGACTGGCTAGTCCCTTCCCCTTGCTCCACTCCCAGAGATAAAAAGGTACGGTGAGGGAGGAGGGGAAGAGTTCGCCCTAGGTTTCTTAGAGAGTACATCGGTGTTGCCAATGGAATATAATAAAATCGGAACTTGAAACCTAGAGCGGACTTTGCATCTTTCCTTCACCTTGTCCGGGACCTGCAAAGAGGAACACTCAGGAGGTAAAAAGGACTGGCTTTCTAACTTTCTAACTTGCTAGGAGAAGCCCTGCGCTCAGACCACTCGCTGCAGCAGGACCACAGCGTGTCCGGACTTGCCCTGACCATGTGGCCCTGGCTTAGCAGCAGATGCTGAGAAGCCGGGTACCGGGGCAGAGCCCCCGAGGAGCGTGGAGAGCCCCGATAGACTTTAAAAAAAATTTGAAATGGTAGATCCTGTAATGAATATTTTTAATAATTCTCTGTGGAGAAAGGGTGCAATGAGATTAAAATATAGCCAAGTATTGTACAAGTATATACATTTAAGAAGAGAATGAAATATTAATAATTCCTGCATACCATTAAGGAGGAAATATCTGTAATTGTCCTAAAAGAAAAATGGTATAAAATAGCATATCATATCACCTCATAAAAAACATTATATGATATATGATATGGTATGATATGATAATATAGTACCAGTTCATCAAATACTGAAACTTAATAGATTTTTTTTCACTGACAGTTTTCTAAACCGAGGAAATTCACAAATTTTATCTCTTTGAACTTCAGCCAAGTATTTGATATTCCAGTGAAAGAGATGCACCTATTAAGTTGGGGAAGACGGTTAGGTAAAGCTACCAGTCCATGTGAAGAGGATTTTGGCAATGAATAACTTTAAAAATTGAATCATTATCAGGGAACAGTGCTATTTGAATAGACTAGTTTTGGGATCAGTACCTTAAGACTAGTTTTGGGATTAGTACCTTAAGTCAAAATTTTGATCACGTTCTTTATCTAATATATTAGGAGTATATTCATGAATATCACCAGCACGAAGGGAAGAGCTCTATAAGCAAAGAAGCAGAAGAATGATGTTTAAGACTGAACTTGGAGCAATAGAAGTGGTATGCAATTCAGTTTTACAAAGTGCAAGTTCATACTTCTGGGCATCAAACCCCAAATATTTTTCTGTGCTGCTTGATCAGTTAGGAATGGAGAGTGACTTTGCTGGGCAACAGTTCACTGTGAGTGACAATATGTTTTATAACTCTAAAAAATGCAAGTAGTTTTCCCTGCAGAGATAGAAAAGTATGAGTGCCATAGTAGATGAAAGATGTTAGCTCTGATTTGAAGCTGGCTATTTAATATCAGTTGCATAAGTTCAAGAAAGATTAAGTGAAAGCAGAAGAGATACAAAGAGAAACATTAGCTATGACTGGGGGTATGGAAATGTTTTTAAGATTAACTTAATAGATTTATATATGGTACGTCTTGTTTACTGTATCTGGAAAACAGACCTTGATGATGCCTGGAGTCCTTAATCTCTCAAAACCAACTTGGTAAAACATTTCAGTGATGACAAGTTGAAAAGCTGAAAAAAATCTAGAAATGTGCTGTCATCTCTTTATAATAAAAATTTAACAGTTGAAATAGATTTGAAAGTATATTTTGTTGCTAAAATTATTAGTAGTTATTATTACTTTCAAGATAGGAGTCATCTGAAATATGTAAAATTTGGTAACAATGAATATCTTGGCTTTATGCTTAGCTGGGATTCTTTCAGAATCATAGAATCAATTAGATCAAAATCATAGAATCAAAGGTTAAAGATATTTCTGAGATCATCAAGTCCAGCCTTTGACTGAATGCCACAATGTCAATTAGACCATGACATCAAGTGTTACATCCAGTCCTTCCTTAAACACTTCCAGGGATGGTGATTCCACAACCTCCCTGGGAAGCCCATTCCAATAACCAATCACCCTTTTTGTGAAGAAATTCTTCCTAATGTCCAACCTAAACCACTCCTGGTGCAGCTTAAGTCTGGGTCCTGGCATCTTATTGCTAGTAGCCTGGGAGGAAAGGTTGACACCCACCAAGCTACAGCCACCTTTCAGGTAGTTATAGAGAGAAATAAGGTTTCTATATATAATAAGAGGAGGTCTCCTGAGCCTCCTCTTGTCCACACTAAACAAACCCAGCTCCCTCAGCTGTTTCTCATAGGACTTGTGCTCCAGATCCTTTACCAGCTCCATTGCCCATCTCTGGACACACTCCAGCACCTCAATGCCCTCCTAGAACTGGACACAGGACTCAAGGTATGGGCTCACCAATGCCAAGTACAGAGGAAAAATCACTTCCCTAGTTCTGCTGGCCACACTATTTCTGATACAGTAATTAATTTTTAATATATCTATATCTATATCTATCTATATCTATCTCTCTGATACATTAACTGATACATCCAAGACAGAGTTGTCTTGGATGTACGCTATTAATTATTATTCTTAAAAGTACTCAATGAATTAATACATATCTGAAGAGCCTAAAAGTGCACCAAGAGTCCTCAAGAACAAATCACAGGCAAAAATTTGGTTCATTATCAATTTTCCTGTACAAACTACACTCGAGCAGTGTGATGTGCCAATAGTAGATTAATTTCATATACTAGTTTTAAGGTTCTCTGTTACGGATGAAATTAAAGAAAAAAAAAAAAAAGAAAAGAAATCCCATGAATTAACTGAGAATCCTAAATAAGAATCATAACCTGCACATAGGAACTAAGTTTGAGAATCAGCTAAATATACCTTTTCCTTCCCGAGGCTGGCACAGGCTGGCTGCCTTGGTCAGTAACTCAGGACATGATACAACACAGAACAGAAAAAAAAAATATTCATATACACTTTTCCTCAGCTTTCTGCTGTCTACTGATATAGAATGTCAAGTTGAAGTTTCTTCACTGAAAGAGTTTTAAAATAATTTTATTATTCTACTGGGTAGTTATCCCAGTGTGAAAGAAATGTTTTTTATACTCAAAAAGATAAACATCATCATTGTAAATAGTTAGATACACAGATTCCAAGAGGTATTATCATAGAATGGTTTGGACTGGAAGGGATCTTAAAGATCATCCAGTCCCAATGCCTCTGGCATGGGCAGGATACCTTCCACTAGACCAGGTTGGTCACAACTCTTTCCAACCTGGCCTTGCTCCAGGGATGGGACAACCAAAACATCTCTGGGCAACGTGTTGCAGTGCCTCACCACCCTCACAATAAAGATTTTTTTCCTCATATCTGATCTAAATCTACCTTCTTTCTGTTTAAAGCCATTCCACCCTGCTTTGTCATTATTTGCTCTTGTTAAAAATCCCTCTTCATCTTTCTTGTAGGCACCCTTCAGTTATTGGAGGGCTGCAATAAGCTTACCCTGCAGCATTCTCTTTTCCAGGCTGAGCAAACCTTTATCTTAACATTTCCTCACAGAATAGGTGCTCCATCCCTTTAATCTTGCTTGCTCTTTCCTGGACTCATTCCAACAGGTCAATGTCCTGTGCTGGGAAGATCAGAACTGGTTTCACTGCTATAGGTGGAGTGTCACCAGAATGGAGACAGAACAGCCTCTTCTATAGTGGATTGGGGGCTTTTTCATGTGCTATGTATGTGGGAAAAAAAATAAGCATAATGGGGCTTTTTAAGCAAGGCACAGTTGTAGGGACTGTTGCTCCCAGCAGTAGCAGGTGTTTCTGCCTCTGGCACTCTCATTCCCCTGTATACAGAAACACTTGTAAATTTTACTTTCCAGGGTTTATTCTTCAGTATTTATTCTTCAGAAAGCAAAATTCAACCATTCTTGTCATAGAATAATAAAATCATAGAACCATGTGTTGTAACATCAAAGATTGTCTAGTTCTAACCCCACCCTTACCATAAATAATGTCTAACATCTAACCTAAAGCTATGGGGCTCTTTCAGTTTTTAAATTTGTCCAACTACACACACTTGTAAAAAGTCTCTCTCCAACTCTCCTGTAAACCTCTTTATGTGCTGGAGGGTGCCATAAGGTTTCACAGGAGCCTGTTTTCACCCAGGCCAAACAATCTCTACTGTCTCCATAGTAAGATGCTCCAGTCTTCTGATCACTGTGGCCCTCCCATGGACTTATTCCAATGTGTCCATGTCTTTTTTGTGTTAGGGCTGCAGAGCTGGATGCAGCACTCCACATGAGGTCTTAGGAGGGCAGAGTAGAGGGAAAGAATCACCTCCCTTTATCTGCTGGTCATACTACTTTTGATTCAGCCCAGGATACAGCTGTCTTTGTGGGCTATGAGGACGTATTGCTGGGTTTTGTAGATATTTTCCTTAGCCAACACCCTCAATCCATTCTCCTCAGGGCTGCTCCCAATCCATTCACTCAGCTTATATTTGTATTTGGGGTTGTTGCGACCCAGGTGCAGAACATGAAGTTGGCCTTGTTGAACTTCATGAAGTTTCCATGAGCACACCTTCCAGTGTCAGTGTCTCTCTGGATGACATCTCTTCCCTCCAGTGTGTCATCTGCACCACACAGCTTGGTGTCGTCAGCAAACTTGCTGAGGATGCACTCAATGCACCATCCATGCTGCCAACAAAGATGTTAAATAACATCACTGACCCTGAGGAATGTTACTTGTCACTGGTCTTCACTCAGACACTGAGCTGTTGACTGCAGCCAGTCAATTAATTCCTTATCCATCTATTCATTCAATCCATATTTAGAGACAAGGATGCCACACAGGACAGTGTCAGATGTTTTGCACAAATCCAGGACGATGACATCCCTACCCAAAAATGCTGTAACTCATGGAAGACTCCCAAATTTATCAGACAAATTCTATTGCTAAGATTAATAAACAAGCAAAATACAGGAAAAATTTAATCTCAGAGAAATGATTATGGTAGGTGCTGAAATTTATTTAAAGTAGTTTGGAAACCTAGCTTCTATAATATAATTCTGACAAAGAAGTCAAGCCTCAGTTCTTGACTACCTTTACAATGCACTTATGTATGGGTCTGTACTTTATGATCAATCTACATAAGACTAATCAGTCTTGTGTTTTTAAAGATGTTTTGTTTATTTCTAAGTGTTTATAATAAGGAAAATATTGGCTGATATCTGATGTAAAACAGTTATTCAGCATTAAACTCATCTCACATGCAGATATATCACTTTTTGTTATATAATGTACTGGCACAGGGAGTTAAAACTTCAAAGCCAATTTATGGACTATCTATGTAATTTTCTTCCTGTTTCAAGTGGGTTTTCCATGTTACATTTTTAAATAGATATCAAATAAACACCTAAGAACATAATTAGCATATGGGTTATGACGCAACCTATCTAAACAACCAACGCTCTGTCTGTACAACCAAAAAGCAGTTCAGCTTCAGAAGGATGGGTGAGTTCCCTTCAAAAGGCAGCACTTAGAGAATGGTGAGGTTCACTATAACAAGATTTTTATGCAGAGAAAAAAAGAAAGAGTCAGTATCACTGCAGTGTGTTTCAGTTATTTTCAGTTATTTTCAGTACAATGCTGTTTATTATAGGTCTCTGTCTTTTCAAATTTCTCCCATAGCATGATTGAACTATATTGGAAAATGAAGAAGGACTTTTTCAGATACATCTTCTGCATTCATATTATAGCTACTGGGATTTCATTACACTAGCAGGAGAAATGATAACTAAATTAATAAAAAGATCTCTTCAGTATCAGCACTATATTATTCTGTGCTATTATTTCTTCCTTTTTGCTGCTTATCTGGAATATTTTCATCACAATTGTTGAAAGTGTCTTTGGCTGTGCCACTCTCAACTATGAGCTGACTTGTATCAATGGCAAACCTCTCAGGCTGAAAATACTTTTTATTTTCATATTAATGGTTCTGCAATGTGTTGTGATCAAGTAAGGAAAAACGATAGGTATGGAAATACCATCTATTGTTGTCCCTCCCTTTCCATTTGAGGATGTCTAAAAACCAGTGTTCCAAAATACCAGCTGAAACAAGAGAGTGAGTAGACTGAATTTTGACTGCTCTGAGTACTGTGAACATGTGTGGGAGAAGAGATTTGTAATAAAACCTTTTCCTAGTAGCAAATTATTGAAATGCCACATGATGAAACAGGCAAGACAAACCTATTGCTGCATATAATAAAGCTCCATCTGCCAACACTGACAGCATTTGTTATCTGTACCTTTCCCTTGCACAAGTGTTTCCTAGCAGCTTTGATAACTTTTTTATTATTCTGTCCTGGCTATATTTTTCATAAGCAGTATTAACAGCTGTATTTTTAACAAGGAAAACATGAGGTTCACAGCCATTTTGCATAAACTTAGTAAGCATATTTATTTACATCTGTCTTGGAATATCTGCATGTCACAGAGCATTTACAGAGGAGGCACACATCCTTAGCACCTATTCTGTCCCACTTATAGATGCAAGGCTTTCACTTAAAAAAATCAGTCATTTTTCTTTGCAAGCATGCTAACTGCAGCATAATTTACAGAAGTTCAAATAGTCAGGATGGACACTATCTGTACACGACTATGTATGTATGAATGCTGAAACCAGCACGAATCCACTTCACTGCCTTACTAATTGCTGCTCAGTAATCTCTCAATGTGACATACCTTCCATGGCTTGTACCATATTCTGCATCTGGGGACTAGAACAAAAAGATTTGCCCCAGAAAATGCTGCCCTACCTTCCAATCACCCTTCTCCAATCACGACTTGGATTTTTTCATGGCATATTAATACAAGAACTCCTCGGTTATTACCAGCAACTTGTCTGTAATTACCAATAGTCCTTGCCTGGCTCCACAGCCATCCAGCTAACAGTGTTTGAGACAATCACTTTAGCTGCTTATCTTCTGGAACCTGACCATGTTCAGATCCCATCAAGCCTCAATCACCTCTCAGGATGGAAATTCCACAGCATCCTTGGGCAACCTGTTCTGGTGCTTAACCAACTTCTTCTTCTGGGTCCAGCTTCTCTGTATCTTCTGATCAGATCAGTTCTCCGAGCCTCTCCTCACCTGTGCTGAACAGACCCCTAATGATTTTGTCAGGTCTCCTCTGGACTCCCTCTTTCTTGTGCTGGAGTTGTTCAGCCTTGATGCAACTCTCCAGGTGAGGTCTTACAGGTGCCAAACTGGAGTGAAAGATCACTCTCCTAGACCTGCTAGCTCTGTCTTTAATTATCACACCCCAGATGCCAGGCTTGCAAGCCTCTCCATTTGTAATATTTCCCACTTATAATATTTGGGGGTTACAGTTGACACTGGTGTTTCTTGCCATCTTTCCATCATCATGGCTTTTTTTTTTCTAAAACGACTGACAATAGGACATTTACAAGAAAAAATAGCTATAATTAAAAGCAAAACATTATGTCAAAAGAATTTTTTAACACAGTGAAATATTTCAAATCTGGTTCAATAAGCTGATTAATGTTACACATGAATATTCCAGGTACAAATTCTCAACATTTCAATGAAAAATAATTAGGAAGAAACATAGTAAAGGAATTTAATTATTTCTCTAGTTCACAGTAAATAGTAAGAGGATGTAATTTTAATTAAATTAAGTGCATGATTTTTTTAGAAACCTTTTATGAAGAAAAAATTATGCAAATAAAACTTAAAAACCTGCCCAGAACCTTTCAAACATGTGCATGGTAGAACTAATACCTTTGTTATGATATTGAAAATGTAAATTAAAAATTAATTTATGTTTTTATCCCGCTAGATTTAACAGTATTAAAATGGTATGTAAGATTTTACTGAAAATTTTTAACAAGGAAAATTATTATACTCTCAGAAAGGAAAAAGTATTCATTAAATTAATTGACCAACATTCTGTTTGCATAGGGAGCTAATTCATTCTTAAATGTACATCCTCTCCTAAACCCATCTGCAAATCCACCACCCAAGAGAAAATACCAACAAAGTGAGTTTGCATAGAGGTGTAGTCATCAAGTAATTGTGAGCAAATCTAAATTGGTATTGCTAAAATTAATTACCAAGGGCTACTTGCACATCATCTTCAACAGAAACATTGTCATCTCTCCAAATTATTTTCTGTGCTGTTCCTGAGCATTAACACATTGAATTTCTGCTTAGCTACATGTAAGTATTTTCACCTGCCAAAACCCTCTTCTAATGCCAGTGGAAAAGGTTCAATAATATCAATACCATACTATGTTTGGAGTGGGAAGCCTAAATCAGAGGCTGCTCTTGCCTGTGCTCTGGAAGATGGATATCTGTGCTCACAAGTTTCTTCCACTCAGTTGGAAGCCCTATCTTTTGACTGCAACCAATGCTAGGATAGAAAAAGTCACAGTAATTCACTATGATTAATTCCTTAAGGTAAATAAAAAGTAGGCTCACTCTTATCAGAGAAGACCTCTAGCATGATTGCTGGGCATCCAAGTGTTGGTCTTCCTTTTATTTTTTAAAAGTAGAAAAATGTTTTCATTTTATGGTAAAAGAACTTTCAGCAGAGTGTTATTTTATTCTGTATATTCTTCAGTGTACTGATATGGTATTGAATTGACTAGTTAGTAAGCAGTTTAAACTCTAGCAATAGGTTAGTAGCATTTTTTAAGTTATTTTATTCTATTACATAGTTACAGAATGTATTGGCATGTTCTGCATGAATTATTGAACTAATTACATTTTCTTTTCCCCTCCTAAAACAGTATGATTAATAAACAATAAGATCTGAGTGATATTCTGCACAAATAATAGGAATGAGTGCTATTGTCCTGCAGGGGTCTGAGATAGGCTAATGTGAAGGTTCAGAGGCCTCCCTAAAAATATGTTATATGATTCTAGGAATAATTCCCAAATTTTTTATGTGTTTATATGAATTATGCAATGCAGTGTTACATTATTTATATTCTGTACAATGCAAAAAGTATCTTTTATGGTAGTCTTCCCTTCTGGTTATCAGATTAGTTAAACCCCAATTTTGATTTGATAAAAGGGAGATTTTCAGAGAAGAGAGGCAATAATTTAATGAATGTTCTATAGCAGGCCTTGGTGATTTTCATGATGCTTCCTTCCTTTATTATTCATTAATCAGTCAGACATGAATTCTGATTCCCACATGCATTTTTTATTAATTGTTTCTTCTCCCTAATATGAAGACTGAAAAATTTAATAAGATAATAATGAATAGTAGATGGGAAATACTGAATAATACATTAGTGTTTAAAAAGCAAAATCTTATGAAAATGCATAATAAAGCACAAAATTTGGGAGATTCAACTTTTTTTCCTGATATAGTAGCTGTGTGAACATCCACTATTGCTTCTTTCAGAGCATTCACCCTGGTAAGAGGTCAAAAAGAGGGAAGGTTGCAAGTTGCGTAAAAGAGGATAAGTTTTCTTTCAAAAAGAAAATTAAAACATTTACAATCTCTCCAAGTGGATGTCAACAGTTTTGTATGGGGATTCACTTCATATATTTTTTTTTCACACAGTGCTCCCATAAAGTATCTTAATGGAGGTGTTATGAACATAAAACTTTGCTTTAGTTTTTGTGGCAAACAATTTCAGGGACACACTTAGAACTGCAGCATGAGTTATTTCTATGTCAGTCCTTAGTTGTGTATTTCTTCAGTGTAATATACCCTTAAAAAACTGCTTTCATCTGTAAGAGCAAGGGAAGTCACAAAGATTAAACAGTGAAACCCAAACTTCTCCTTCCTTTTTGGAAAATTCTGCAGTGATGAACTATTGACACACAATAAAAAAGGGAAAAAAAAAAAGAAAATATCTTTGCATTACACATGAAATTTGTGGAAATTGCATAATAAAACTCATCTTCAAAAAAAATCCACTTTTAAGAAGACTTTAATCTTCTAAGAAAATATGGAAAATATCTCAAACATAAATATGACAGCATAAAAGTAAAGAAGGAGAGATTCTTTTATTCCAAGGCTTCCCATGAAAAATATACTGTCGTGTATCTGCCAGTAATTCAAAAGCAAGAGGTAGGTGCAAGAGGCACTGGAGAGGTTCAGCGAGACCCTCTGCATATTTCATGTGATTAATGAAGAATAGTCTCACAATTAATAAAGAACACTGGAGAATGAAACTTCTTTCATATCTACAACAAATTATGTGTTTAGGAAGTTTCTCCAATTGGGAGACTGCATCTAGCACTCTTTCTCATCCAAACAATATAGTAACTTACCTCATAATTACATAATTATACATTTCCTGTCTGCTATGTTTCTTTAGATGTTACTGTCACTTGCTCCCTTAGGATAGCTCAGATATATCAGTGTATCCAATAAACAATCCTGAGCTCAAAACAAAATGAAATAACACTGGATTAAATGCAATTAAATATAATTATAAAAAATCAAAAACTGCACTTTAATAAAGATAATAGTCACAGTTTCACAGTCTCTTACCTGAAATTTTTTTAATTTAAAACAACATGCCTTATGCCCAGTGAAAGTCAACTTTCTCGCTCATCTTCATTCTGCTTCATACATTAAAGATGTAACTTTTTTCCAATGACTGGCATTTTAAGCAACACTAAAATTAGACTCATTCTGAAAAAAGTCATATGGAATCTCTAGTGTGTGAATAGATTTAAAACCAAAGACAAATTTTCAACATGATATAGCTCCACCAAAAGTTATACAATTTGGGAAAATACATTCATAAATAGAATGATTACAACAAATCTCATTCCCTTCTCCCCAAAGAGAACTTTTTTAGCTACAGAATTTAGTGCACCATGTTCATCAATGTTAAAATATTTGCATTAGTTTATACACTAAAAATCAGTACCAGTGACAATATATGTAACACCAGCACTTAAGTTTCCTAGTAATGTTTCAGATTACTTGTCTTAACTCAGGAATGTCTGAAATGCACTGCCTTGACAGAACAAAAACTGTTCAAAAGAAAATCTTAAGAACAGCCTCCATTTATTCTATTTTTCCAGAAAGTATTTTTCTTATTTTAATGTTTTATTTATTTTATTTTAATGTTTATGCTATTTTATGGTTTCCTCTAGCATCTGTAGCCCTCATCTTTGATTGTAAGACAAATCATAATCATAACCATAATAATGATCATGATCATAATCATAATCAAATCATAATCAAAATATGACAATCATACATTGCGGTATGAACTGTACCAATTTGTAGTGAATATAGAGCCTCCTCTTTCATTAAAATGCAAAAAGTATTTGTGATATTTGCATAAAATGAGTAATCCTGTCAGGATAATCACATTTTATTTGATTTCAGTCATATATTTTTCTGAGAAAACAATTTTCACCCGCAGCTACCCCAAGCAATTTCCCTGCTATCATGTGGTTTCAGAGGGACTTTCAAATCCTCAGACACCACCTACACGTACTGTGATTCATCTGCCCTCTCTTTTCCATAACCCTCTCACAGCCAAACAGCTGTTTCACAGGCAGGGAATATTAATGGCAGTATTTTTTACCTTGGTAGATGAGCAAGTACTAGGAAGTGCAGGACAATCAAATCAATTTAGTACCCTCAAGTTTAGAAAAAATACAGCCTTATCACTCAGACCACAGAAGTACAGATGTAATTTGAGCTGACAAAAAATTTGAGGCCTCTCTTAGCCATTTACACACCTGCTGGGACTTGCTAACTTGCAACATCTGCAAGGATGTGTTAGCTCCCCAAAATCAAAATTCTTCTCTATCCATGTTTGTATGTACAAGGGGAGATAATGGCTTCCTGCATGCTCTCTAAGATCAAATCTGCTATTTATAAATAGAGGAT
>VWYI01022055.1:5966-19610 GCA_013399455.1 Anthoscopus minutus
AAAGGCATCTCAAGATAGTTCAGGGAATATACATTGTGTGGATTCAAAAAACGGGTTATTAAGAGTTCTGAGAACTGTTCAGAAAAATAACTGTGCTAAGTGACAGCACAGGATTGTAGATTAAAATTCAGTAAATATTAATTAGAATAAATGCAATTATACATACATCTGAGAACAGAGAGGGAAATGAGGGAGACAAAGTCAATTAAATGTAAATTTAAATTTAATTGAAATTCTAGATAGTAGAGATATTTTTGCCAACTACTGAGGAATCCCTGAGTACTTTCAATTCTTGATTGACATCTCCTGCCCATCTAATGCAAACTAATGAATGTTTTTTGTGTGAAAAAGGGATTTAGTATGCTCTGTACCTTTTCCTGGCAGCAGGGTCCTTTTCTGAAGCCACAAGTTGCCCATAGAAGAGCAACAGCATATACTTAGGGTATTAAAGATTATGTCTCTACTCAATAAATTATATAGAAATATTTTCCTGTATATTTTTACATGTTTTGACTGAAATTCTGTCAAATACATTCTTGAATTGATTTGGAACACAAATAAAATTATTCGAGATAGGAAAGTGATGCATTCAAACTTGATAAAACCTCTATTTATTATTTTCATTATTTTCAATGACAAAAAAAAATTTTTATAAAAAGGAATGCAAGTGGGTGGACAATATACTAGAAGAAGGAGAAAAAGAAACTTTTCCCATAAAAAAGAAATTCCAAGGATTCTAATCTATATAAAATCCTACCTCAGAAAAACTTAACTCTCAAAATAAACCAAGAATGGCATTTTTAAAATGACATTAAAACACTAGAGGATGAAAGATACTCAGTGTTATATGCAGCAGTCACATGTTTTTTCTACATTTATTTTAAAAATTCACTAGGTTGGTACTTGTGTTTGAAAATATTTTTTTTATTTAGCAAAAGCCTAATATTAGTACCATGGTTTTCTCACATATTGTATTATTAAGTACTGTGGAGGACAGTGGAACTTTCAGTGAATTTCAACATATTGTGGAGGTAGAGCTGCCTTATGACAGATGGAATTCAACTGGGATACAAGCAGGGTTATCCTTGTAGACAGAAGTACTCTAAACTTCTCATATGTTTCTCAAGCTGCAGGATTCTCTGAGGATCTAAAACATTTGGAAACTCGTGGAATGTTTGACTAAGATATCTGTTCATTATTTGTCAGCCATGGGAAAAGCAAATATGATTTTTGGTTGGATGAAAGAAAAAGAAAAAGGATAGAAAAAGTTTCTATAATATACAATGCTTGGAATAAAAACCTTCATCTGGTACAGGTGTGGTTACAGGTTGCTTTATTCTCACAGCAGTATCTGGGCCTGCTTACATATCTGCAGTATGAAAAACCATTCAGCAGCGAAGAGTAAGAAATGTTTTTAAAGTTAGCAAGGAAATTTCATCATGAAAAAGCTCAGGAATATTCTAAAGAGCAATCCAAACTTAACTTCAGACTGCATATCAACATGACACAATTTATTCATTTTATTCTCTTAAATCTCCTGCCTTGATCTTAAAAAAGCAAAGTGCTAAGACAGGAAATTCACAGAATCATAGAATGGTTTGGATGGAATGAATGGAACAGACCTTAAAGGCCATTCCCTTCCACTATCCCAAGGTGCTCCAAGCCCCATCCAGCCAGGCCCTGGATGCTTCCAGGGATCCAGGGGCTGCCACAGCTACTCTGGGAGCTCTGTGCCAGGGCCTCCCCACCCTCATAGTACAAAATTTTTTTCCCAATATTTATTCTAAACCATTTTTCAGCCAAGGACACCCTTGTCCCAACACTACAAGCCCTTGTAAAAAGTCCCTACAGTAGGACTGAATAAAGTGAAACAATGACAGAAATCCTCACTGACCCAGTGGGTTTCCCTGCTTCAGGAACCTTCATATCAAACATAAGAGTTTTCAAAGGCAAGATAAAGCAGTCCTTTAGAAACAGCAAGTAGCACTTGTGAGTGCAGACGAAATGGCAACACGAAATGCCTGACTTCAAAACATATCTGATAGATTCACAGCAAAGAAATAGAGAGATCCCAGTCCCTAGATCCCTGTCCAATCAGTGGAGAGCCATGCAGGTCATGACTGACAGGACCCCAGCTCAGATATCCCAATGACATCCCCTGGGAAGCCTGAGAAAGCGTGGCTCATGCTCCAAGGACCAGACAAAACCCGGGGGGTGTGAGTTCACTTCTCAACAGGCTTGAGCTGCAGCAGTGATTCTCTGTAAAACACTGCATAGCAGGTGTGGTTGAAGGGATTCATCAGGTAAAAGAATGCAAGTGTCCTCCTGTAAAACTGAATTGTACTCACAGCTGTTTGGATTTTAGGTTTTTCTCCGTACTCTCAAGACAACATGAAGTACTGGGAACAATATTCTGATACTATCAGAGGAAGCAAACATTGATGTTCATGTGCCTTTTGAATTGGATAAATGCTGCTTTTTATTTTAACAAGGAGATTTATAGTAATGACTCATAATAAATATGAGAATTTTATCTTTAACCACACAAACCAATTAGATTACTGTAATATTAAAGTATACTTTAATATTAAATAAGCTTACTGGGGTATGAATGTGAATTACAGGGTTGCTTTTCATCACAAGCTTGCTTAGAAGAAAGGGACACTGCAAAATTTTAAATTGTTAAATTTAAATTGTTAAATTTTCTGTACTTTCCTTTGTTCTCATCATTCATCCACCTTGACAAAACACAAGCAAAATTATTCTTTCATGGTTCAATGAGAGAATTCCTTAAAAGTGGAATAGGGAAGTACCACGTCTTTAATTAAAGGAGAAAACAATTTAAATTAAAATGTTTTACTGAGGTCTATTTTGTCTATCATTGAAGTAAAGGATAAAATTTAATTCAGTTCAACAGAATTGGAGCTGGGAAGGACTGCCATGCACCATCATGATAGATCAGTGCAACTAACCTTTCTAATTAAGCCTGGCTGCAAGGTCACAAGAACATTTTTTCTCCTCTTTTCCTAGTCTGCTTCTGGCATGAAAAATAATTTCCTTAACTTCCATTTGATATGGAATAGCCTCTACTTCAAGTTAACAGTAGATTAACACTATGAGAAGCAATAATATTTTTGCAAGTGATAGGATGAATACAGTCTGATTTCTCAGTCTTTCATCTTATCCCTCTTTAGCACTGTGTCCAAGAAAGTGTCAGACTTTCAAAGCATCTTTCTCAAACATAGCCTCACATAGCTAAAAAAAAAAGCTCAACAGCACACAAGATTTACTAATATGTTAGTCTGTAGCACTGGCACCTATTTGTAAACCAACTTGAGGCAGTCTTTGTATTTATTGAACCGATAGACAATATAGGCAGTGACATGAAAATATAATTTATCATATCATAGAGGAAGAACATACATTATTATCAATGCTTTATTACCAATGTTTAAATTCCCTCCCTGGTGTGCAATGGAGTGTGAGTAATACCCAGACTTTAACTCCTTCATGGCACTTCAACTAAGAGGATTAGGATTCTTTCTGGAGGCACCTATATCAACAAACCTTTTCTGCTGGGAGTAGGTTCTGCCATGGTCTGTATGTCTGGAACTTACGTAAATGACCTCTGACTTCAGCACCAGCCACTACATCCAAGGTGGAGGTCACTTCTTATCATGCTGCTCCTTCTCCTTCTCCTTCTCCTTCTCCTTCTCCTTCTCCTTCTCCTTCTCCTTCTCCTTCTCCTTCTCCTTCTCCTTCTCCTTCTCCTTCTCCTTCTCCTTCTCCTTCTCCTTCTCCTTCTCCTTCTCCTTCTCCTTCTCCTTCTCCTTCTCTTCTCCTTCTCCTCCTCCTCCTTCTTCTTCTCCTTCTCCTCCTGCTCCTTCTTGTGTTTTCTAATGTTCTCAGCTTAGTCCAGAGGTGAAAATGTTTAGTAAGAACAAAAAGCAAACCGGGGGTAGCTAAAGGACATAGGAAAATATCTACTGTAGGACGCGTGGACAAAGCACCAGATTCATGTGGCTTTGTTCAGATTTCCAGCTCTACCCTAAAATTCATGTAGAACATGGGAAAATGGATGAATCATAACAGGATGGGGGAAAAAGGCTTAAAATTGAAACTAGGGGGGTTAGATTAGGTATTAAGGAGCCATTCTTCCCTGTGAGGGTGCAGAGGTCCTGGTGCAGGTTGCTCGGAGAAGCTGTGGCTGCTCCATCCCTGGAAGTGTCCAAGACCAGGCTGGACAGAGCTTGGAGCACCCTGGGATAGTGGAAGATGTCCCTGCCCATAGCAGAGGGGTGAAACTAAATTATGTTTGAGGTCCCTTCCAACCCAAACCATTCTGTGATTCAATTATTTGACAAATATGCAAGATATAAACTATGCATTCTTTCTCCCTCACCTTCCATATATGTTTCTATTAATATTTTTCATGAACAGAAACTATTTATTCTTGAGTTTCTAAACATATAGCTACAAAATTCAACTAGAAATGGCAAACTGCAGTGTTGCAGGTGTATATCAAACTTCAGACTTTTCTCAGGTGGTTGAATTGCCAGCTACATCAAGCTTGCCTCCTTTCATGATGCTCATGCTGTCTGTGAGACAGGGTGTACCCTGCTGTGCAGCTTCCTTCTGGCTTAAGTTTCATCTCTGCGTTCACTTGTTTGAAGGCAGAGCTGCTTTTTAGTCCCTTGGGAAGGAGGATCCAAACTTCATAGCAGTCTTTTGACTTGATGTGCTGGTGAGACATGTTAAGTCAGGTCCTGGTGCTAGAAGAACTACAAATTGCAAAGGGGGCTCTGCTGTGAAAATACTCTTAATTTGGCTTCAAAGTGCCACCCTTTAATAGCACTGTCAGTCTAGTAAAACATAATTAAACAAGGAGAAGTTTGGGTCCACCAAGCGTTTGTTCTATTCCAATATTTCAAGTGTATTTTTAGATATTATGAAGACCTTTGTAAATTGCTGCACACCTCTGCATGCTGGATTATTTCCATTTGCACTTTTAAAAGCTGCCATATGTACAGATAACAGCTTTTCAAGCTGAAAATGAGTGTGAACTATTCTATAAGTTCACATGAGGGCTAATTTTTTTCTTCTCATTCATCAAGTTCGCTAGTGTCAATACCTCACCTCGTTCACCATTAATGTCTAAAGTTATATTAAAATAGCATGAAAAATTGAAATATAAAGATGTGCAACCCAGGAAATTCACACAAGTGTTGTGATTTCTTCTTTGACTCAACCTCATCAGCTGGTGTTGCTTTGGTGTTCAAAGTTTTGCCATAAAACAGATCCACGGAGATTGGTTCGGTATGAAAGAGACTTTAGAGATTATCTTATTCCAATATCCTGCCATGGGCAGGGACACTTCTCACTATCCCAGGTTGCTCCAAGTCTTACCCAGCCTGGCCTTGGACCCTGCCAGGGTTGGGGCAGCCACAGCTGCTCTGTATGGTGGTAGTGACAGGGACCAAGGGTGCCAGTGCTCAGTTGCTTCATGCTCTGCCAGCATCCCTGGTGAACTCGTAGCTCATAATGAGCAATTAGCTGGAGTTCTGAATGCTGATGATGATTCTGTGCTCCCAGGCACTCCTGTCACCATTCACTTTATGGTCCCGTAGTTTCCACACAGAGGACTAAGGATGCCTAGCACTAAAACACTATTAGATTTCCCTGATGCAGATTGTGATATAATTAGTATTCTGACCGTCTCATAGAATCATCAGGGTTGGAAATGACTTGTTAGATCAAGCTCAGACATAAATCCAGCACTGTCAAGTCCATGAACATCAACATCCTTTGATGGTTTTGAGTGAAGAGAGAGACATTTTTCTTCCCCCTTTAGCATTAGTGTTCCCAGAACAATTTTCCTCCCTGGTGTTACACTTTAGAAGTATCACACAGCAGCATTGGCAGTGCTCTCTTTTGTCCAGTACTCCACAAGGGGCTGCCTTGTTCTCAGGACAACCTGATTCCTCATAGAGAGTCTGCAGGTTTGCTCCATTCTGGGGAGCACTGGGTACACAACCACTGAAGGCTGTGAAGGAGGGCAGTAAAGAAGAACCTCATGTTGTCCATCCATGAGCAAAGACGTCCAGATAGCACCACTTTCAGGTGCAAGGTGAAGGAGCTGCAGGACAGGCCTTTTCAGAGGCATAACAGGGTCACATAATCAGCACAGAACCACACAAAGCAGGGAATAGAACTGGTTTCATTAGCAGTGCTGTAACACAGTGTCACATCGGAGCAGTGGCCTGTCATTTTGAATTGCAGTCCTGCTGCAGTGCAGACACACCTCACCCGCCTCACCCCTTCTCTTCCAACCCTTCTTTTAAGGCAGGAACACTCCCCCTGTTTATATGTTGTTATAACCCTGGGAACGTTGTGCTTTGCAGGGAATTTTATCTAGGTGAAATGAAAGAACTTGAGTTTAATGGCATTTTAAAAATACAACAGTGAAACTACTATATGCATAGTGAAACTACTGAGATCTTCATGGAGAACATAGTACTGGTCCCTTGAAACAGGCAGGTATGTTTGCCTAAGCCATAGCACCTAAGTTCTTCAAAATGAAAATAATAATAGCAAAATTATATGGTATAGGCTGGACGTTGTCAACATTGGCATACCTAATGAATGAAGTTATAATAAAACCCAGGAGGCAAGCCTAATTATTAGAAAAAAAAATGCCTGCTATGAAACTAATAGGAATTGGTGCTGTTGGAAGTTTAGATTATTCCTGAATACATTCCAGTCATTTCTGTGCACATGGGAGATCATGGGTTAAATCAACAGAGAGGAAAGAATTTACAGTACAGTTTCTTACTGAGGAGTTGCATCTCCTTATGCGAGGGGTTGAATCTGGTCCTTGATTTTGAGGAATTGGCTTGAAGCTAAATAAGAGCCAGAATTAGTAACACATTTTCAGAGCCCCGTGGCTCCTACATGAGAACAAGTTCAGTTGCCCCTGGAGGTGAGAATGTCGGAAGTAAATTAAAGCAATCTTTTGCCATTAAGCTAGTGTGTACATTGAGATTAATTTTTGGTGCCAGCAGGGCTTTGCTGTGAGGATGCTCTCAGCAGGGCTGCAGTCCTAACCTATGGCTGTTGCTATAGGGAAAAAAAAAACCTGTCAGGAAAGGGGTGCCATGGCCCCAAAAGGGGAAACACTCCTTGATGCAACTTAAATTAATGCTAATTAAAATAAGAAATAGGTAGCAGGAGGGAGATGGCAGTGTTAATCAGCATAATATAAGGCAGGGGGCTGGAAATGCTCCACTAGGATCTGCGCCTGTACAGCTCGGTTTGTTTACAACAAACAAAATCTTCTCAGCTACTGTTACTGTAGCCATGGCAACAGTATTGAGGTTACATCTATCAACAAAGAGAGCAAAACAAAGATAAGGCTGGTGTTTAATAAAGATGAGCCATGATAATTATACACCAGGCAAAAGACGGCTGCAAAACGAATAGCCTGTGCCCTCAATTTGTGTGACATTGCCTCTGCAACAATAGAAATTAGATAAACTTGTGACACCAGTGCTACCATTTCCCTAGTAGGTGGTCGAAAGGCATTAAGCACACTCCCACTGGCTTTAAATATTAGACAGGGATGCAAACTCCTTGGCCTCTTATTTATTCCTTGTATAAGTCATGGTGGTTTGGGTGCGACGGTGACATCTGAGGTTGCGTCAGAGTAAGAGAGAAAGGATTGCTGAAGCTCACAGGCACAAATTACCCAACTAGAAAAGAATCACATTATATAGAAATATAATTTGTACCACTTGGGATATATGTCAAATGCTACTGATTTTTATCTATGTATTTATTTACTGTTTTTCCTTTACCTCCTTGCAAATATTGCAAATAGCACAGAGTGTCCGTGTGGTTCTTCATGAAGGGGTCATGTGTGATTCAGTTTCCTGGGAATTAAGTCAGCTTGTCTTCAGGGTAAGAGGCTGAACAGCAGGAGTCTTCAGATGCCCTCCCCCTGACTCCCAGTCCCACAGCTAGGGACATGCAGGAGAAGCTGTGCTCCAGAAGTGGAAATGAGAGCAGGAGATGAAAGGATGAGTGACTTACGAAGTCTTTGCTCTAGCTACTCACATCTGACATATTGATCCCTTTTTCAGCATGAGAGGACTCATAGGGAATGATTTCAGCTAAATTTTGGGAGGACATTTTGTTGAAGGACTTCAGTTAACCCACACAATGGGTGAAAAGAAAAACCCCAAATCAAATAATTTGAGTAAAAGGGATGGGAAAACTTTCAATCAGAGGTATTTGATGGGATGACTCTAGCAACCTATGCCAAAATTCTAGCCCATCATCTAGCCACCTGGCCTCCAGGAAACCCTCAAGAAAGAGTTCCTGTTTGTCCCTGGACATATCTAACATTCCCAAGCAACTTTTCAGGATGCCATAGAATATATAAAATGTAACTTACATATGGCTACCTTATTTAGAGAGATGAATTCCTCTCTCAACCTCTATGAACCTGCTTTGGATTTTACAGCATGTAAATTTTTTAAGATAGATTACTTAAGACCACTTGTCTTTAATCATCTAAAGGCTAGGAACTCAGCCTAAGAAATTAGTTGACTAGACTACCTCATTACCAGCTGCAGAGAGACCAGCCCTGCCATAAAACCATTCATCACTTCTAAATGTCTAAGATGAGTCACCTTCTGAAGGCTTTCTGCTGAAAAAAAGCTAAATGTCTAACTTAAAGCAAGTTGATCTCTCTTAGGCGGTAAACCTAGAATAAGATAAATTTTAGGTGCAGTCATAACTTCTTGTAATGACTCCATATTTTTATTAAGTAATAATCTTATTATTTTAGAATAACTGGAGGCATCATCTAATATTGTTTCCCTTATGGGTTTTTACCAATCAGCAAAAATTGGGGTGACATTGTTGAACAAAAGGAAGGCAAGGGATCTTTCTCTAATCTTGAGGTGAAATGATAAAGTTTGGCTGAAGCCATTTATAGAGAATTATTCTTTGCATCTTTTCATATGTGTCCTGCATAGGACCAAACATCACAGCTTTTTAATATACATCAAGCAGTTTTTGTATAATGTTTCTCAAAATATTTGACAGTGTAAAGATCAATTGAAGATGGTGAGAGAGTCTTACACAGTGTAAACTTGGAGGTTCTGTTTCTTACCTTTTGGTGTGGCATGAAGACATGCTTGGTTCTCTCAGAAAATAATTTTAGAACTGTTGGAGTGTATAGAGATAAACAGAAAATATGTCTGTGTCCTATCCATATAACCCATTAGAAATCATCCTTAAGTACCAATTCCCCTAAGTTGTGTCTCAAATAATATTAGGAGGCATGACCAAAAAATCTCTCAGAGAGTGTGCAAGCAATATAAATAAATGATGCAGGATTCCATTCCAGGCATTGTCAAAGCAACTATTAATTTCAATGACATAGCAATTTTTCCTCTAGCTTTTGTCTTGGCTTCAGTGAATCTGGGCAAAGTCAAGTGTGCTAAAACTATTCGAACTTTGAGTATGCATCTACAGGTAAGTTCCTAAGGGTGAAAATAAAGTGTGGCAATGTAGTTTTGCAGTGTAACTACCTGGGAGAAAATGGATGTAGGAATAAAGCTCAGCAAAGGGTAGTTTAAAGCAAAGGCAAAAAATGCCACTGAGCATTAAAAAACAAAATTTTTACATTATATAGTGACATGTAGTGTCTCAGGGTTCTAGATAGATAAAATTCCTTTTACATAGATAAAATGCCTTTTTCAAATCTGGTTTACCTTTCAAATCTGGCTTAACAGAAACTGAAATTTGCCATCTGAAATTAGGAACTGTGAAAGGCTTACAGTGGCTTTAGGCATGATTGTCCAACTCTTTGGGAGTTGCATGGAAACAACAACTGCAGACGGCACCCAGTAAATGCTCCTCCAGGAAGGTGGGGACTGTGGAATGATTCCTGTGCTTCTGTCTTCCTGGATGTGTGAAATGCTATGAGTTCTCAACATACCATCCCACCTAAAGAAAATTAAAATGTGACAGAAAATTCTTCCCATTTCAGAGTTCATTTTATCCTGGGCACTCGGATTTCCCACTGGAGGACTTCAGAAGTGCCTCTTCTCCACGAATTGAGCAGAAACCCATGTACTTTTAGGAGTGTTGCTTCTCTCTGCCCATAAAATTGAAGTTTCTGTTGCACGTCTCGACTCAGCAAAATAAATCCTTTCCAATGCTTTTTACAGCACTTGTTTGCCTGGATTTATTTGTACACCTATTCTTTCAGGAAAAAATTAAATCAATAGACTACAATTTATGGCATATTTTATTGCTGATTGATCACTGTTCAGGCTGTAAGATGGGCATGAATTTCCTACTTCCTCTCTCTGCTCTCTAGTAACTTGTATCTAATGATTCCCATGAGGCAATCCAAGCTGGAAGAGTTTGTGTCTGATTAGTTCCTCTTTCACAAATCTGAAACTCCCCAGAATCTCAAAATATTTTGTTAAATATTTTGGTTTCTTGTTTAATCATCAATTAAGGAGCAGGTTGTTGATTCTTCACAATGGACTTATCTCTTTTGCCATCAGGTTCTGTATAACAGAGACAATTTTTAAACTTTTGACAACGAAATGCTCCTTCCATACATGTAATCCTAGAGAAAATTTAATTCCAGATGTTGTCTTCATGGAAGAAGTCTTTCTCCTAAGTATACACAAAAAATAGTACAATTAATTTCAAAAGTGAGGCTGAAATAAAATATGAAACAGTGAAAAGTAAAAAGAAGCTCTGCAGAGACTTAGTAGACGGATGCAGTTTGGATACCAGCCTTGAATCTGGAACAGCTAATTAAATTATTGACAGTGTTACAGACTCTCTAGCTTGGAAAAATCAATTTATCCTTGTGTTCCAATACAGCACTAAAGCTAAAGCACATTCTTCCATTTGAGTTTACTTTGGGTTTGTTTTTTTGTGTGTTCTAAGATTGTTTTTAGCTGTGTCTATTAAGCATCATAGAATATGTCGTTCTTTCAGTAAAGGCTGTAATGAAAGTCTTGTGAGCTTACATGTGTTTGCTACACAGATAAATGGGATTTCTGTGTACTGGATACAAGCTGAAACCCTCCACGTCCCCTGTCACCACAGGATGCCTATTTACATCCTTTTTATACCAGTATTTCAGAAAGCATTATTAACATGTGAGTCCAGATCTTGGAAAAGATGGAGGAAATCACCTCTGTGGCTGCTCACTGCCCCCAGAGGTGCTGCAAGGTGAGGCAGCAACACCAGAGGCATCAGTGCAGGTCCTGCTCTGAAGCTGCAGCTGCAGCTCCTCCTGCCATGCACTTTGCAGCCCATCCTTCACACCTTGATGGAGTGCTGTTGGAGGGGAGAGTTCAGCCCAAATCAGAGGCGGGAGTGCAAGGATACAGCTTTCCCTGCCTTTAAGAGACTACACACCATCACCTATGTCTGTGTGGAGTCTACACACAGCCACTTTCTTCCTGAACTGCTGCTTTAACTAGTGGCACTAAAATTATTCACTGTAACAGAAGTTTAGCAAATCAACTTCTGTACCCATGTAGCTAAGAAATAATCCAAGTCCAGGGTGAGCTCCACTGTGCTGGAGAAATGCTCAAGGCAAAAATGAAAATTACTTTGGATTTTATTAGACACATATGTAGGTCCTGGTCTGCAGGATGTAAAAGTGAAGCTAGGTTATGAAGAAAGACCTGCACTGCTCTGCTCCATTTACTGCAATGATCCCCTTCAACTGTTGCAGTGTTTTAACTGTGTTCAGACCCAGAAGGGGCCAAAATCTTATACAATATATACCCAAACTCTCTAGAAGATACACCTATGTACATATTAATTGGAAAATACTTCTATTTCCTATTAGGGCCTTAAAACACAGAATCACAGAGTCATAGAATAGTTTAGTTTAAAGTGACCTCTAAGATCGTTCCATTTCACCCCCTCCCATGGGCAGGGACACCTTCCATTATCCCAGGTTGCTCCAAGCCCTCTCCAAGCTGGCCTTGGACAATTCCAGTGATGGGGCAGCCACAGCTGCTCTGTGCCAGGACCTCACCACACTCACAATACAGAATTTCTTCCTAAAATCTCATTTAACCCCTTATTCAGCATAAAACCATTCTGGTCCCCTTTTCCAATCATTACCCTCCTTGTAAAAAGATCATTAGAGATCATCAAGCCAGGAGTCAGACTTGAGTACATCTCTGCACCAAAATGACAACTCAATAGATCAGAGGCAGTAAAAAATTAGAAAACTTGCTGAAATTCTTTTCAGTTGGTGGCTACTTTTCACCTTCCTGATGGCCCTTAACTTGCCTCCAAAGGCTCAGGTTTTGGGCGAAGAGAAACACCATGGGCTGCCTAACCAGATGGCCAGGGGGAAAAAAATTCTCTAAATGAGTAATGGAAAATCTAGGCTGAAACCAAGGGTCGTGAGATCTATTAGAGTGGAGACAGATCTCTAGAGAGAAACAGTGGAAACTGTTGCATGAGTCATTTCAAAGTGGACTGAAAAAAGTGCTGGAAATCACACCACAGGGAGTAATCTTGGGTTGGATGAGGGATAATGTAAGTGATTTACACTAACAGGTCTTTTCCATCTTTAATTTTGATGAATCTATGATCCCCAGAAAAACAGGCTTGTTTCCTCAGTTTAATATACCGCAATCTGGAAGAGAATGTGACAGAAGTGTTTGGGGATGTGGTCTTTCATACATTCCAGTAAATGCCAGAAATCAAGCTGCCACCACACAATGCCATTTTGTCTCTGTCAGTGATCCACACAAGACAGACGAAAGATTTGCGATGCTGGGTTGGTGTGAGGAGAGTATTTTCCCTTTTTTCTCCCCTCATTAAGTGAAAGCTCAGACCATATGACCCATGTGAAATCTCTGCAATATATACAGAAAACTCATTCACATTTCTTCCATTTCATGATACATTGTTCCTCCTAGTTTCACTGGCCCATGGTCTGTTTGCTAATGGGATGTTGTCTTCATTGTCTGCAAGAACATTAAAAGGTACTTTGGCTCATTGTTTTTTGCCTTAAGTGAGCACTTTTTTCACCCCTTTTATAAAAAGACAGGAATCACCATCTGCAGGTTTTGTGGGTTTTCTATATTTTTTTTTTAAAACAAACAAATCAGGCTAAATCACTGGAGAGCTGCGTTATTCTAAACAATTTATGAGACAGTCTGTCTCACTGTATTTCCCTGTAGAAGGGATTGGGCTGATTTTATAAATGATTTATTACTGTTTTCTTCTATAGGCACCAACAGACTAGACTGAAAAAAATCAAAGTAAATGGAATGCAAAATAACCAGTTTTCTCTCTTTAGAGTGGGATTGTGCATACATCCTTAACCATACACTAAATTTTGCTAAAATGTGGAAGTTGCTGTTTAATGAAGAAAAGCTATAAAAATATCAACATAAAAATGTGTGATGGACTAACATTACTTGTGAATACAAAAAGTGGAAATCAAACAAAAACCTACAGCTTCCAGTGGAGACAAACCAGCTTGTATACTTAGTGGCTCAAGAACTGATCTAGTCCAGGTGGCTCCTTTTCTTTCTTTTCTTTTTTCTCTCTTTTCTTTTCTTTTTTTCTTTTCTT
>VWYI01022058.1:0-15703 GCA_013399455.1 Anthoscopus minutus
AAATGGCCTCTTGTGCTCATTTATAACACTGAGGACTACTTAGAGGGTGCTTGGAGAGGATTGGGGTGTCTGTGAGAGGTTTTGGGAGTCCTGACCCCAGCAGACCCCCAAGAGATGCTGCCAGACATCGTTCGCAGCAAGATGCCGATCGGGATCGGGAGCTCCGTGTTGAGTTTTGTCTTCCTGGCGCGGGGGCTCAGCTTCTACCTGTGCAAGAAGGCGAGGAGGGATCTTGTGGTTCATGTCCCCCCTCCCCCAGACTGAGTGTGCTCCCCCTGAGGCCTCCAGCCCGGTGTCACCCCCTTTTCTCTGCCCACACTGTGCCTGAGCCGGCAGAAGCCACAGCCCCTCCCCTTGGCCTCGGGCCTGGCCAGTACCCCCCGCTCAGTCCCTGTGCTGATTTTGGGGGGGGCATGTGTCCCCTCAGCCCCACTGTCACTCTGCCCCTGCCCGGCAGCTCCCAGTGTTCCAAATAAAGCTTCCCAGCTATCCCCGGTCCCGTTTCTGGGGGGCAGTGGGGAGGGACTTCAGGGACACCAAGAGGGGCTGTGATAGGGGGTGGGGCAGACCTGGACCTGAGACAGATCGAGGACAGGGATTCCTGTGTGTTCCCACCCTGCTCTGGGGATTCCCTGGGAGGCACCTGAACCCAGTAGGGCTCCCAGTTAACTCCAAAAGGCACCAGGACGCCGCGAAGCCGCCAGGGAAATTGGGGGAGGAGGTGCGTGGGGGGCACCCAAGACAGGCCAAGAGCCCAGCGATGCCCCGGCCTGACCTGCCCCGGCTCCATCCCAGCTCTTCCTGTGAAATGCAATGCCCTTGGGAAAAGGAGGAACCAAAGCTCCGGTGTGGAGCAGAGGAAGAGAAGAACAGAGAAAGAAATGAGAGAAGAGCTGAAAAGAAAAAGGAGGTGGGATGATGGATGAGGACGAGTAGGACCCATCCCAATGCAATTTGCATCTCCTAGACACCTCTTTTACCCTGCTCTTCCACCCCCTCCACACTGGCTCCTAATCCACCACCCCCATCCCCCCTGCTTGGTTTTGGGGGTCCCAGGAACATCCTCCTCAATCTAGGCGTCCCATTCCCCTTTCACTCAATTCAGGAAGCTCCTGGCAGATTTTCTTTGGGAGGAATCCCTGAGTTTGGTGATTTCTGGGGTGCAGTTTTGGAGTGGGACAGCTCTGCCTGGCTTTCCCCTCCCTGCTGTGGCCACTCAGATGGCCTTCACACTCCAGGGGTGCTGGGATTTCCCTCCTGGGGAAAAGGACGTTCATTCCCTTCCATGAGCCCAATGCCTGCCTGGGGCTCCAGCTCAGGGGCTCCTTGAGCAGCTGCCCCACAACCTCCGCCAGGGTCTCCCAGTGCAGCCGCAGCCGCTCGGCCTGGGCTCCCCAAAGCCCTCAGCAAGCCCCAAGTCCCTGCCAGGAACCCTCAACTCCCTCAAACCCAGCATCCCCCACAGCCCCTGCAAGATCCCCCCCATGGCCATGTGCCCACATAGCACTGGCCATGTCCCAACATGTCTTCACCCATGGCTGTGTCCCCATCATGTTTCCAGCCCTATCATTGTCCCTCACATCTCCACTGGTGCCTATATCCCCTCATGTCTGCATGAATGGCCACATCGCCATGTCCTCATGCCACTCTCCACATCTATGTCCCACCATGTCCATATTCCATCATATCTCCACCCATGTCTTAGTTCAATGTCTTTATTTTCACCCCCTGGGGGAGATTTTAAAGGGATGAAGAGAAATGAAAAGCAAATCAAGGCCAAAACAAAAGAATTTCTGTGTCTGTGGTTGCAGAAGGATTCCTGCACTTGGGTGGGAGTGAAGATCCTTTTTTGGAGGAGTTTCCACCCCTCTGTATCATAAATCTTGGTCTTTGCCCAAATCCATCAATATTTGGATGTGGAAAACACCCTTGTATGATAGGAAATCAAAAATTTGGAATCACCGAGGTTGGAAAAGTCCTCCAAGACCATCCAGTATTCCTTGATCCACCAGAAGACAGCATTGAATACAAAAGGTATTTTGGGGTATTAAATCAAAAAATCTGCCCTGCCCAAGGAATTCCCATGGTTGGTCTGTGTCCTGATGGATGTTCCTGCCCTGCGTTCATCCAGACACACATATAGTTCCAGGAAAATGTGGAGCCCTCACACGCAGGTGCCTTTCCCAACATGGATCACCAGGACCACAGATCACCAGGGCTCTGCCCAACGGGGATCACTGGGGATCATCCAATGCCGATCCTTCCATGGGGGATGGAGCTGGAGCAGCGCACGAAGCTCTTCCCGCACTCGGGGCATGCGCAGGGCTTCCCTTAGTGGTGACTCCGTTGGTGTCGGGTCAAGTGAGAGCTCTGGGAGAATCTCTTCCCACACTGGGGACACTCGTAGGGCCTCTCCCCAGTGTGGATGCGCCGGTGGGCAGTGAGGTTGGAGTTGTGCTTGAAGCCCTTCCCGCAGTCGGGGCAGCGGAAGGGCCTCTCCTCTGTGTGAATCCGCTCATGTACGAGGAGACAGAAGCTGGTCTGAAACCTCTTCCCACACTGGGGACACTCATAGGGCCTCTCCCCAGTATGGATTAGCTGGTGTTGTCTCAGGTGGGAGTTCAATCCAAAGCCCTTCCCACATTCCACGCAGGTGTAGGGTCGTTCCCCTGTGTGGATCACCTGGTGCCGGAGCAGGTTGGAGTTCTGGCTGAAACTTTTCCCACATTCCCCACACTCATAAGGCCTTTCCCCAGTGTGGATCCTCTGGTGTCCCCTTAGGCTGGAGCTGTGGCTGAAGCTCTTCCCACATTCCTCACACTCATAAAGCTTTTCCCCTGTGTGGATCACCTGGTGACGGATAAGGCTGGAGCTGTGGCTGAAGCCCTTCCCACATTCCCCACACTCATACGGCTTTTCCCCAGTGTGGATCACCTGGTGCTGGAGCAGGGTGGAACTGTAACTGAAACCTTTCCCACATTCCAAGCACTTGTGGGGCTTCTCCACCAGCTCTGAGCTCCGGCTGGATCTCTGGCCGCCTTCCTGGCACAGGGAGGGTCTTTCCTCCCTGCAGCTCCCTGGGCTGGGTTTGCAGCCCGTCTTCATCTGAGATCTCCGTGGATTTTCTTCCTCCTCCATCCGGCCACGACTTGGGAATGAAAAACCCTGGTTTGAGGGAAAAAACAAGAGCAGAGTGCCTTGGGCTGAGGATTCCTCCTTGCCCAAGTTCATCTCAGGATATCATTGGGCACCTTCTGTCTGTAAGGACCTCCAAAACACAAAGATTCAGCCGAAACATCCTCCAGACATAAAGATACAGATCAAAAACTCACCAAACATCAATATTGAGCCAAAACCCCCTGCAGAAAACAAAGATTCAGCCCCTGCAAAAACCAAAGCACCAACATTTAGCCGAATAAAGCTCAGAAACACCAAGATTCATCCTCATGAAAATCGCTGATCCACCCCCCACAGCCACGTGCTGCATGTGGCAGGGCAATGCTCCTGGGGCTGGGGAGGCTGCAGATACAGGGAGGGGAGGAACCTTGTGCTGCTTCCTCTTCCTGCTTCTCCTCTTCCTTTGTCCCTACTCTTCTTCACACTCCACTTCCTCCTGCTTTTGGTCCTTCTGCACATTCCTACCTTCTCCTCCCAAGGAGCTTTTTCTTCTTTATTCCTGCTTCTCCTTCCCTTCTCCTCCTGCCCCCAGGCCCAACACCCACTGCCACCTCCCTCTTCCCCCCACTCCCACAGCATCCTAGCGCAGGGGCAGCGATGGAACTGGGCCAGCTCAGGCTGGGGCAGCGCTGGGCTCTCGGCCGCTCCTGCCTGCACTCGCTCCCCACTGCAGCCGCTCCCGCCAGGACAGCACGGGGGGCAGCCTGGCCTTGGCGCTGCCCCCCTCCCACCTCCCCAAATTCCCCTCCAGGGGGGTGCTGGGGCCCGGGGGGGGCACAGCTGGGCTCCAGCTGGGGAACGCTGGCAGCTGTGCCTCTGCCTGGACACTGCTGAGTCAGCAGTGCTGCGCCCTCTCATTGCCTCAGCGCTGCCTGAGCCCTGCGCCTGCACCGTGGGGGGACACCCTGCTCCAGGGGGGATCTCCCAAAAACGGGGAACCCTCATGAAAGGAACAACAGCAAAATGTCTTTACAAACAGATGCTGGGAATATCATTGCACATCGGGCCAGGGATGTCCACATAAGGAAGTGAAAAGAAAGGCCGTACATTTCAGCAAATGTTATTGATAGATAGCACAGGCTGCTGCTCAGCCAAGGTCCTGCTAAATTCATGAAAATCCAGAAGAACAAAGACTTAACAGAGCCATGAATATCGTTAGCTGTACAAATGGGGGGTGCATATGAAAGAGGGTATGTCGTAGGTGGATGGTGAAGTCCATACCTCTCAAGTACTTCAGGCATTGGGGAGAGCTGGGAATAGCTGGGACATGAGGATTATGCATGGCAGGACCGAGATTATCTCTGAAGGATTTTCTTCTTTTCACTGGAGAACGGAATGATTTTGCAGAAAATTCAGCAGCTGCCAAAGGATGAGCAGCCAAAGGCAGTGACGGGGTCTGCAGGAGGGGCACAAGAAGCCCCTGAAACACTTGCTCAGAATGGCAGAGCAGCTGAATGCAAGCAGGGAGGAGGAAAAGGCCAAGGGCAGAGTTTCTACAGCCCCTCAGAGATGAGCCCCAGGGCCCAAGGGGACCTTAAGACCCAGGGGACACCGTCAGCCACAAGCGCCAGGTAGAGGCTTTGCCCTCTTGGCCAGGGGAGAGCCGACCCAAACAGCCCCTGGCAAGGAAGCAGGGATGGATCCATCTGCAGCACAGAAGGACACTGTGGGCAAAGTGTGGGCAGTGTACCAGGGTCTCTCTGCTGCGGGCAGCAATTGGGCTGATGCCCTCTGCCCCTCACCTGAACGCCTGCCTGCTTACACAGATGGAATTTGCACAGCTAAATGCACACAGGGTGACCTGGAGCTGGAGCCGCTGGGAGCTGGGGCTCAGGCCAGGATGGAGCAGGGACCAAACTGCAGCCCCAGCAGGAGTCCAGGTTGGAGCAGGAGATGCCTGAGAGGGGCCTGGAGCCCGAGTGAAGCCCCTGCAGATCCAGGGAGGTGGCTCCTGGCGGGACATGGAAGCCCGTGGGGATCCCGGCTGAAGCAAACTGGTCCTCAGGGACTGCGTCCCCTGGGAGGGACCCCGGGCTGGAGCAGGACAGGGTTTCCTGTACCTGAGGGGAAGGCAGTGACAAGATCTGACTGTGATCGCCACCCCCTGTGCCTTTGGGTGGCGAGGGCGGAGGGAATGGGGAATAAAGGTAAATCCGGGAAGGAGGGACAGGTGGGGGGGAAGATGTAGCCGTAGGAAGTACTTCACTTCTCATTCTATTCCTCTGATATATCTGATAATAAATTCAATTAATTTTCCCAAGTCAAACGTGTTGTGCCCGTGACCAGTGACTGAACTATCCCCACCCTTATCCAAACCTTTGAGCCTTTCCTTAAGTGTCTTGCCCCCTATCCAGGGAAAAAAGGAGAGCCACAGAATTTTGAACTCTTTCCGGCATCCCTTGCACCAGCTCGGACTCACCCCCAACTCCCAGCGCCCTCAGCTCCCGGTCACCCCGAGCTGCCGGCACTTCAGGGCAGCAGCGGCTCCTTGGCCTCCTGACTGGGCCGGGCCGAGCGCCGGGGCCGCGCCTCAGCCCAGGGCTCCGAGAAATGGCGGAGTTCGGGCAATGGAGGCGAGTCCGTGCCGTGTGCAGAGCCCGCCCCTCGCTGCCATTGGGTGTTGTTGGCGTCAGTCGTGGGTGGCGCTTGCTGATTGGGCAGAGCGGGGAGAAGGGCGGCCCCGCTGTGGGCGGCAGGGCGGGCGTGGCGCAGGCAAGGCGGCATTGGCGGAGCGTCCGTGCGGGCCCGGGAGCGGCGGCAGCGGCCGGAGCCCGGGGAGGCGGCGGCGGAGCTCGGAGGCGGCCCCAGCGCAGGTGGGAGCCGCGCTGGCTTCTNTGGGCTGAGGGCGCTGCGGGAGCGGCTGCCCGCGGTGTCCTTGGCGCCGGGGCGTGGGCAGGAGGCGGTGGCGGAGCAGCGCTGGCTCGTGGTGGTTGCTGTCGGTAGCACGGAGGTGGCTGCCCTGTGTGCGGGAGTGTGCGGGAGAATTCCCAGCGCCAGAGATTTCTATCCCCAAGGGAGACAGAGGAGTCTTGTGTAAGTGACTTCTACTGCTGAGCAAAGGGAGAGGCCATGGAGCATCTGCCATGCGGTCTCTCATACTGTTGGCGGACGCAGCCTCCTTTTTGTGTCTACTTTTCCCGGCCTCACTTGGCGGAGGTACTTGGAAGGTTGAGACTTCCTGATCCGCCTTCTGCATGTCCCCCTTAATACGCGCCCTCCTTTTGTATAACACCCGATATTCATGGCTGTGTTAAGTATTCGTTGTTCTGGGAGTTCAGGAATTTAGCGGGCCTTTGAGCAGCAGACCTTGTCAATTCGTAACATTTTCTGAAACTGATGGTTTCACTTTTCTTTAAGTAGAAGTCCTCGGCCCTTGCTGATTCGCAGCATCTGTTTGGTTAAGACACATTCGACTAATTCCTTTCATTCTATCTTTTAATTATCTCTGTAATTTTCGTTGCAAACTTTACTTATTATTGACTCTTCTTTCTGGGACATCTTTGGTTTTGGGATTCCTGTCAGTGACCTCATTCCCTGTCCTTTTGTAGCCCTTTGTGGATCAGGAGACCTGGCTGCCACCTGCACCCCGTTGCTCACCTTCTGAATGAGCTGCACTCAGCAAGGTGTCCTGGATGGTAAAAAGATGAGGATGGCTCTAGCACAAGAGAGGGGAAGCAGCAATTGTTTAACCCATGGTCTGCCGGGGAACCTCGAAAACCTGTCCCATTGCCATCCTTTCCACGTTTGGACTGGTACATGAGCTGCTTTCCTATTTCCTTTGTTACTTGTTTCACCTCTTTTCCTTTGTGATCTATTTGCCAACAGCATTTTCAGTTATTTAATTTTCCACAAACTCCTCCTCCTTGTGCTGTAGAATATTCTGATCCCATCCCATGGTGAAATGTTGCATTCCTCATCTGAATGGCTTGAGTGGCAGGAAGGTCAGGAGCTGGAACTGTCTGGTTGGTTATTGTTTTGAGGACATCCTCTAAACTAATTATGCAGTTCAAAGGATAAATGGGATCTCTGGCTCCTGATAAGAATTTGTTAGGGTTCCCAGTGGCTGGTCCATGGTGTAGCAGGTTTTGTTCTGGTGGCCGTTCATCTTTTCCCCATTTTTTGTTCTCCCTCCAGCCAGGGCTGCATCAATTGTCTGCTTTTGTCTATTTAAATCATCAAATACTTGGATTCCAAACTGATTTCTCTGAACTTGTGGTGGCAGTCACAAGTTGTAGGTGGCAGAAACCCCAGTCTGGTCGACCCTATATAACATAGACAGTGACAGCTCGTGTTGGAGTGGGGAGAGGGATGATTCCCTCCCACTTGATTTAGTGAAGTTTTCACAACATTCTCCATTTGCTGTTTTCCTTTGCAACTTAACCAATTTCTGTTGCAGGCTCACATATCCTCCCTGTGGGCTCTGCCTTTAGCTGTACAAATTCTGTCTATGCAAGCAGGCAGAGCTTGCTTATCCCACGACATTGGACAGAGGGACATTATGTATTTCCCTCCCAAGAGAGGCAGAGGGAATCAGCCCAATTTTGTGTTGCGGAATAAGGACTTTGCAATTAAAATTGTAAAGCCAATATGTTTTATTCCCATCTGGGAGGCATGAGGGATTTTCCACCATACATGATTGGGTGGTCAAGGCCGGTTTAAGGTTTAAATACACACTGATCCCACAGGCCCACACCTCCCTGCCTGCCCATTCCCTGACCATTCTCCATCCCCTTGTGCTTCATATTATAATGAGTCTTGTGTGGTGCCACAAGTCCAGGTGGTGCCACGGGCAGGGTTCTCTAATGCAGTCAGGACATCTTCCTCAATGTTCACTGACTGACCCCCATCTCTGTGGGCAGGCACAGTGGAGGCTTGGCTAGCTCCCAGGTCAGTTTGTCTTGCCCAGAACCAGGGACCTGGTTCTTGCTGGCTTCTTCAGCCACAGATTCTGCTTTGTTGGGTTTTCACAATACTTAAGTCCTGCTTTACTGAGTTTTCACAATATACATCTTATCTTCATGGCCTTTTCCAGGTAACTAAGTTCCTGTGTGTTCTGTTACAAGATTTTTCTACTTTTTACAAAATTGCTAAGTAAGCTATATATTTTTGTTTCATTTCTGCCTGCTTAAGCACATGATATGCTTCTAAAATTCTGAATTTTCATAGATGTATATGTTTCCTGTATCAGTTCCTCCCCCATGCAAGAAGGTCCTGGTACATTGTCCATGCTTTGTCCCAGCAGTGTTAATTTGCATTTCAAAAGCTCCTCTCTTGGCTGCCTTGAAGGAAGTTTCTCTTCCAGTGCACCATTCATTGACTCACGTGTTGTCCCCCTCAAAAGCTAGGTTGTTCTTTTTGTTTCAACAGTATTCTATTAACTATTTACCAGTTAAAGGGTCACATTTAAATTTCTTCTAGTTTTGCACTTGCAGCCTAAATCTGAACACCTTAAAACCCAAACTAAAATTATTCAATCTGTTGCAGCCATGAACACACAGGCAGAAAAAGAGTCCAAAGGAATAAACATTTTTTCTGTTTCTTCTCCTAAGAATAAAAATTGATTCTCACACCCCTAGCCCAAGCTAAACTGACAGTATAAAAGTAGGATTATTAAGCAAAAACATTCTAATGGAGTTATTTTGCCACCAAAACTGCGGGAAGAACAAAAACTCTCCAACAACAGAAAATCAAAGCATTACTTTATTCTGGCCAGGACATGCAAGAGAAAATATTTCATCCACACAGAGCAACGGCAGTGTCCAGGCAGAGGCGCAGCTGCCAGCGTTCCCCAGCTGGAGCCCAGCTGTGCCCCCCCCGGGCCCCAGCGCCCCCCTTGAGGGGAATTTGGGGAGGTGGGAGGGGGGCAGCGCCAAGGCCGGGCCCCCCCGCGCTGTCCTGGCGGGAGCGGCTGCAGTGGGGAGCGAGTGCGGGCGGGAGCGGCCGAGAGCCCAGCGCTGCCCCAGCCCGAGCTGGCCCAGCTCCATCGCTGCCCCTGCGCTGGGATGCTGTGGGAGTGGGGGGAAGAGGAGTGAATCTTGGTGTTTCTCAGCTTTATTGGGCTAAATGTTGGTGCTTTGATTTTTGCAGGGGCTGAAGCTTTGTATTCTGCAGGGGGTTTTGTCTGAATCTTGATGTTTGGTGAGTTTTTGATCTGTGTCTTGATGTTTGGAGGATGTTTGGGCTGAATCCTACAGTTTTGGAGGTTCTTACAGACACAGGATGCCCTATGACTTCCTGAGATTAATTTGGGCAAGGTTGAAACCTTAGCTCAAGGTGCTCTCCTCTTGTTTTTTCCCTCAAACCAGGATATTTCATTCCCCAGCCGTGGCCAGATGGAAGAGGAGAAAAATCCCCGAAGATCTCACATGAAGATGGGCTGCAAACCCAGCCCAGGGAGCTGCGGGGAGGAAACACCCTCCCTGTGCCAGGAAGACAGCCAGAGATCCAGGTGGAGCTCAGAGCTGGTGGAGAAGCCCCACAAGTGCTTGGAATGTGGGAAAGGTTTCAGCTACAGCTCCACCCTGCTCCAGCACCAAGTGATCCACACTGGGGAAAAGCCCTATGAGTGTGGGGAATGTGGGAAGAGCTTCAGCTGGAGTTCCAGTCTTATCCGCCACCAGGTCATCCACTCAGGGGAAAAGCTTTATGAGTGTGGGGATTGTGGGAAGAGCTTCAGCCGTAGCTCCAGCTTGAGGGAGCACCAGAGGATCCACACTGGGGAAAAGACCTATGAGTGTGGGAAATGCGGGAAGAGCTTCAGCCACAGCTACAGCCTGATCCAGCACCAGGTGACCCACACAGGGGAGCGACCCTACACCTGCAATGAATGTGGGAAAAGCTATGGGTGGAGTTCTGACCTGAGAAAACACCGGCTCATCCACACTGGGGAGAGGCCCTACGAGTGTCCCCAGTGTGGGAAGAGGTTTCAGACCAGCTCCAATCTGCTCCTACATGAGCGGATTCACACAGAGGAGAGGCCCTTCCGCTGCCCTGGCTGCGGGAAGGGCTTCAATCGCAACTCCACCCTTGTCACCCACCAGCGCATCCACACCGGAGAGAGGCCATATGAGTGTCCCGAGTGTGGGAAGAGATTCTCATTCAGCTCTAACTTGACCAAACACCGACAAAGGCACCACTAAGGGAAGCCCTGGGAGTGCCCCGAGTGCGGGGAGAGCTTTGTGTGCTGCTCCAGCTCCAACCTCCATGGGAGGATCGGTGTTGGATGATCCCCAGTGACCCCCGTTGTGCAGAGCCCTGGTGATCCGTGGTCCTGGTGATCCATGTTGGGAACACACCGGCTTGGGGGGCTCCACATCTTGCTGGCTCTCTGTGGGCACCTGGATGAAAGCAGGCACAGGAACAGGAACCGGGACAGAGACCAACATGGGAATTCCTTGGGGAGAGCTGATTTGTTTACTTTAAACTCTAAAAAGTCTTTTGTGTTCAATTCTATCTTCTGGCATCAAGGAGTACTGGGTATTCTGCAAGAGTTTTTCAAACCTCCGTGATTCCACAGTTTTTCTTTCCTATTGCTCAAAGGTGTTTGCTACAGCTAAATGATGATGAACTGGGGCAAAGACCAAGATTCTGGAGACAGTGGAGTGGAAACACCTCCAAAACAGGTTCTTCCCCCCCACCTAAGCACATGGATCCTCAGCTGACATGAACACAGGAATCCTTTTCTTTTGGTCTTGATTTGCTTTTCATTTCTCTTCTTCCCTTTAAAATATCCAGCAATGGGGTAAAAATAAAGACAGTGAACTAAGACATGTGTGAGGACATGGTGGGACCTAGACATGGAGAGTGACATGGGGACACAAGGACATGCATGGGGACATGGCCAGTCATGGGGCCGGGGGGGACACGGGCATGGATGGAGATATGGGGGACAGTGACTGGGCTGGAAACATGGTGGGGAGACAGCCATGGCTGAGGACATGGTGGGACATTGTTGTCACAATCCGCTAACACAAGCAGGGGTCGTGATGGTTTGTTCTCCTGATCTTAGAATGCAAAACACACACAGCAAATGGGACTTTCAGTTTAATTACGGCAGTGCACTTTTGTTGAGTGCTAAGAACAATTTTGCAAGAGAAAAGGGGGATAAAGGTGTAAAGAAAACCGAGTAGAGGAGAGAGAGAGAGAGAGAGACAAAGTGGGGAATATAGCTACCAACGGAGAGACAAAATCCTCATGGTCCAGCCAATAGATCTGCCTTCCTTCTGTGGGAGTGCACTGAAGTTGCCTCAGAAAGTTAAGGTTTACAGTCTTTCTCCAAAGCGAGTGGCATCAGGCCAAGAGGAGAGGGTGAGGGTGAAGCTATGGTGTTGTGACCCATTGTTCCCTGTCTGGTACATCGTGGTGCATCAGCCCTCCACATGGTGTATTGTGGCAACACAGCAGGCACACCTGCAAACAATCACTGGGCAAGCATCCACCTTAGCCAGGCCAGAACTGCAGCTCGGGTTTTCAGGGTCTTAGCCTCTGTCCATGTGATAGTTGTGAGGGAGATGAGGGAAATTTCAGACCATCTCTTACACCACCCTGTGACTCACGATTGTCATCGGGTGATCTCCATTCCTAGCGTCGTTCTGAAGACTTCTGGACTCATCAATGTTGGTAACATATATCCTGGAAAACAGAGACAGGAGAAGAAAAGTAGAAAAAAAAGAAAGGATAAAGGAAAGGAATAAGGAAAACCAAAACAAATAATCAATTCTCAATTAAAATATACATTTAATTTTGTATAATCAATGTCCATTAAAACAATCAGTTTCAATTAAAAATACAATATTATGAAAATCTTATCTAAAACAAATAATCAACTTTACATTATAAATCACAACACAATAATTTTGTAACAAGAGCTGATTTCTCATTTTTCCTGGT
Organism: Anthoscopus minutus; assembly: GCA_013399455.1. NCBI lineage: Eukaryota > Metazoa > Chordata > Aves > Passeriformes > Paridae > Anthoscopus > Anthoscopus minutus. Next base: position 12,067 of record VWYI01022058.1, read on the forward strand.
GAAGCAACAATTGCTTTACCAGAGTGAGATTCATTTTACAAACACAAAAATTTAAATGATTTTTAGTATTCACTACGAAATTTTCTGTACATACACTATCACAAGCAGTTCTTAAGCATATGCATCTATTGCCTATATACACCACTGTTGTTTCCGGAATTTCGTTTGGACGTATTTCAGAGTTGCAGATATTTTGTTCTGCATCCAAACAAATATCTTGAGCTCTGATTGCATTACTTTCCCCAATAAACCCTTGTTCTTGGAAAATGCAAATTCCTAAATTAACACTTTGCCACTTTTCACCCACTTCACAGGCCCATTCTCTATGCTTGAAAGGATAGAGAATGGCTCCATCATGATTCCATCCTAATGCAATGACAGAGAACACCAAATGCACCAAATGCTAAGCATTATGTATAGTCAGTACGTAAGCTGTGTCTGTATATGGGCTGGCATCATAGGTAAAATACACTAAGTTCCACCAGGATTGGAAATCTTTTTCAAAATCACTGGCACTATCCCAAATTATTTTCCAAATTTCAGTCGGAAAAGTGCCTTCTTCACCTTCTCTTATGGTTGAGGCAGCAACTGACTGCATCCACAATTGACCCCGGATGCAACTGAGAGCCAAAGAGACATTGTTTTCTGTTGCGCCGAGTGTGTCAATTATCAATTTGTGATCATTTACATCTACTTTTTCGCAATTTGGATTACAACCACTGTTGAGTTCCCAAGGCTGAAAAAGACGATTGCAGTGGTTGTTGCAATTTGGATAAATCTCCAATCGTGGTAGCCAATTTATTCATCAGTACTTCTGAGTCAATACTATTCAAAATTCCCAATCTCGTTTCTACAATACTGATTATGTCTCTTACCATTCGTTTCTTGGATGGAGTCTGCTTTTGCAACCAGGCTGTCCACCCTTGAGAAGAAGTTTGCAGAGAAGATGAACAAGCTGGCTGAATTTCTGAGACATTGTTCAAAAATTCTCGGGCTCAGCAAAACCGGTATTTGTGTGGTGGGTGTTGTAATATTAACATCAAGTTCTCCCCAATATTTAGTATTGTTTTTTCCACACATAATTTCATGGGAAAATTGTACATCAGTCAGTTTTAGCTAACAATTCTGATTATGGATTTCACAAAATAAAACATGACCATGAGGTCCAGTGCTATAACTGTGTAGGTTTGATGAGGGACTCAGCAATTAATTATCAGGTCTTCGTGTCCTTTAGAGTTCTTATGTGAAAAAGTAAGCACAACAGAAATCTGCCATTAAAAGGCAGAAAATTATAATGATGGAATTATCCAGCATGTGTGTATCCAATGCTCTTTCCCCAGAGCATCAGAGGTTACCTGTGCATCTTGCCACTTCTCCTTTTGCCATATTGGAATTCTGTCATGCTGCCAAAAAGGAAGTCACTCAGTACAGTCTTTATAAACAGCATAGGAGTCAGTGTAAATGCAAACAAGAGAGATATTCTGTGCATCTTGGAAAACACTTCAAACAGCAATCGGCTCCCCAACCTGAGCACTGGCTTCACTCTCAGTAATAATTCATTCACCAGAGGAAGTGTGGAGGGCTGCTGCCCTGTATCTCCACACCTTCCCTTCTCATTTTGCAGAGGCATCAGTGAACCATGAATTTGCCGATTGTTCAGGGGAGAAAGGAGGGGCTACTTTAATCACAGAGGCAGATTTTGTCATGGCTGCTACCAAAGCTCTCACTTTCTTTTATGACTAAATTTTCAATGGATTTGGGACAGTGCCAATTAGAATCTATTTTACTACATTTTCAAGTGGCAAGCCATCCATTAGGTCTCTGGGGACACACTTTCTTATCCCCAGTGACCACTCTGGTTTTCTTTTAGGAGCAGCAATGAACTTCACATTCTTTGTTTTTTCTAATTTTTCTTGTGGGATCTTTACAGGTCCATATTTTCTACTGTAATTAATCAGCTCTTCTGCTAAATCACTCCATGTCCAAAATTTACAGTTATTGACGGGAGAATGCGATTGTGAACCTGGCAACTGAGAGGGGGTGGAAAAGTGAATGAGCTCAGGGTTGGTGGTGTTCTCACTACCAAGAAATCTCTAGTCTTTCTTCAGGAGAAATAGCTTTTATGGTTTTTTGAAAGAGAATTGCTGTGGGTTTAAGTGATTCTGGATGACCTCGAATCAAAGCAATCATGATTTCAGGCTTCACAGGTAATTACATTGGTGACTTATAGCCTGTGGTTCATTTTCTTTCATGTCTCATTTGCAAGCAGGCAGCTTTATGAATATTTTCCCGGAACTGGTTGGGGGTACCAACAATGGCTAAAGATCTCCCCTTTCCAAGTGGGGGCCCCTGCCCAATAGGCAGCGCGCTGTATTAGGGACCGTGGGCTATGTCAGTCTCCCGTTGTTAAAAACACCCCATGTACCAAGTACCCACCGACCTCTTGTTCTGACGAATGAATTTGATCTCTCCCCATGAGAGACACTCAAAATACGTATTCTGTCTCAGTTTTGTGAGGGAGGCACCTGTACTACTTTTTTAACTTAGCCAATTCAGTAGCAGTGTACAGGATTTCTTTAGTGGTTATGTGTGGGTCATTATCCTCATCATTCATAGAGTTGTATTCTGTTTTGATTAGAGGTCTCAAGTTGGAACAGCAATGTTCTCCACTATTTTTCATCAGAGTTAATTCTCTTTGTGGGTAAATCTGATTATTGTGAGGAGTTTCCTTTTCCTCTGTTTCTTTTGATGAGTCAGCATGCTTTGAATTTTTAACATGTTCCTCTCTGAGGGCAGCTTGTAACAAATGGTTCTCATTTCTTTCTTCATCTAATTGTTTTTGCAAAATTTGGATTCTACTCCTTTCTCCTTCTAATTCTTTTTGCAAAATTTGTACTAAGTTTTCAAAGGAATCTATTACAGCTTTTTCTTCACTTTTTCGCTTAAGGTGAAAAAGGTGCTTGTCTTACAGGTGCTGTGAGTTCCTAGAACTCAGCAGAGGATAGTTTTATTTTTGCCCAGTTTACATCTTGCCTCATGTTGTAAAGAACATACTCTGTCAATAACACTTTCCAAATTAAACCAATTATTTTGTGCCCATTCTTCTCCCTGAGAAGGTTTGGCATTGTATTTAGCTAGTAAAGCATAGAATTCATCTTTAACTTTTGCACTGGGATTTTCAGTCATTTTGTGAAGGGACAAGAACTCCAGGGAGGTGTAGATTTAAGTTACACTGTGACACAGTCTCTGCTGTGTCTTCCTTCACTTTCTTGTGTGGGTGAAGAGACCAGCGCCGCTTGGAAGGTACTACTTCAGTATAAATTTCCAGTATAAATCACTGGTTGTCTCTTCGCTACCACAAGCAGTTAAATTTCATCAGCACAGCAATTCAGTTAAATTTTATCAGCAACAACATCAGTTAAACTTCATCAGCACGTCTTGAGTTAAATTTCATTAGCAACAACAATTCAACATCAGCAACAACATCAGTTAACATCAGCAACCAGTTAACATCAACAAAACAGTTTCACCTTTTGCACAGGAGATCCTTTGTGAGTTTCTGAAGACAGAGCCTTGAAAACAAGTGGAGGTGCTTTTTCTTGCAGGCATGTGCAGTCTGCGGGAAATCAGAGTCACC